>JAXBDA010002350.1:0-43455 GCA_036023075.1 Gaultheria prostrata
GGGAAAGTGTAATTTGAATTTGGGAATAGTTGGAGGGGTTAGAGGGCAATTAGGAAGATAGAGTAAGCTTGTAGGTTAAGTAAATGGCCGGATTTTAGGGAGATAATGGCTCTCATGCAGCAGAATCTCATGATTACTGCCACTACCTGTAACTGACTGGTTTACACCTTGGGCGCCAAAGGTGAGGCTGGGCACTCAAGGTGACCTTGGGCGCCTAAGGTGGGGTTGGGTGCTGGTTTATGCTTTGGCTTGGTTTGGTTATTTTAGGTTAGGTTGATGGTTTTTGAAAGGTTTGAGGCTAGGTTTGAGGGTTTTGACAATTTCAAACCTCGTTCAAGTCCTCGAGGTATCCCACATTGGTCTTTCATCATCGGGAATGCTTGCGTGTATCTCGGGTTCAAAATCGGGGTGTCTACAACTGGAAAACTTGGCGAAAAACTCAGAAGAAAACTCAGAGACTCGAGAAGAGCCTAGCCAGCTGAAGCTGTATAAAGATACTCACCTAAAGAAAGATGGTAAATGGATCCACCCGCGACCTCAAGAGAACCACGTGAGGAAATTTAAATATTTAATTCTTTTAGTACATTGGATTTTTGAATTTTTTAGGTCATAGAAACTTTGTAATTGCAGGAGAAGATGGAAGTACTAAAAAATCAACCAGTACAGGAAGACGGTAATAAGTTAACGGAGGATGAGATTCATGAGGGAATTCTAAAACAAAGACTGGTTATTCTCGTGGTCTTGGCTATGGTGAAGCCTCCTAAAGCTACTTCATCAGGAGCATCAACTTGTATCCAAGCACAACAGGCTGAGGCGGCTGACAAGCATGCTGAAAAGGCTGGCAAGCGTGCTGAGGAGGCTGGCAAGAGTGCTGAGGAGGCTCAATGACGGGCTCAACGATTTCAGGAGGAGATACAAGATCAAAGGAGCACAATTACGAAGTTAGAGGAATCGCAACTAGATCTCTAGCAGGCCTTTAAGACATTCATGGCATGATTTGACGGAAGAATCCCTTAGGTAAGGTAAGGGACTGTAAAAAAAAAAAATCACTTCTTGGAGAAATTTCGATTTGGCCGATAAAAAGTCCCGGTAATTGCTCCTTGGATTTTTCAAATCACAACGGTATAATCGGAAGTTATTTTTTAGTAAAGCAAAGTCGTCTTTCACCCATTTTCTTCGGAGAAAAATGTGCCGCTTTTCAGTTTTGTAATAAAAGTGAGGGGATGAGATTTTGATGTGATTAAAATTTCGACTGCTATCCTCTGCTTGTAACAACAATGGTTTGCCTACTGCTTCTTGAGTTCTTATGCTTGTAATATCTATGGTAAGAACAAGGCTCAAATGTTGGACATTGTATCTGATACAGAGTAGCATAACAACTACAGATATTATAGAAAAATAATGGCACATTTTTGTGCACTACGACCGTATATATGGTGTAGTTTATTCAAGTAGACGAACATGCATATTGTTTTGAAGCATTCCTATAATTTTCTGTTGCAAAAATTTACCAAACAGGACACTGCAAATCCGCGAGTTCAAAATCATGCAAGGTACAGGAGACATTTCTCTTTCTAAGATACTCTATATCTCATATCATAATGAGTTTCGCCTCTCATGAGTTTGGTATGACCAGTTCATCCGATCACAATTAGTTAAACAATAAAATGTGACTGTAGGGTTTCAAAATCACCCAATGAAACATGATGCTATCATCCTTTTGAATGATTTCGAATCCATTACAAGTGATAATCAGTTGGTAAATCGAGCGATGAGATATGAATCCATATCCCAGTTGTGAATTGAATTAGATTGGAACTTGGAAGATTCGAAGAGTAAGCAAAACACTTAAAAGAAAAAAAATTCACCTTAGACAAACGTCATCATGCTGACATTAAAAATAAATACAAAATGAATACGTAGAAGGCCCATCTACTTAGAGCCAAAGAGCACCGTCATCCGCCGAATTAACAAGGCAAGAAACTAGAAATCGAAAACAGAAAACCAAGCCGCTACTAGAAGAACATCTGCAGACCTACACCACTAAAAAAAAAAAAAAAAACCCAGATAAAGCAGCACCAGTGGCGGACCCAAGAATTTAGCATAGTGGGAGCACATTTTGTGTGTATCGTTAACCAAAGTATATGCTTTGCAAAAAAAGACAAGCACAACTATGTATAGTTTATCATGAATATAAAAATATTCATCTCAATTAAACATTATTTGTATGTTTACAAAAGTATTGGAAAAACAAGCAAAAAAATTAAGTGCCATTAATACATCAGAAGTAGTAACTCTCCAAAACAATCAAGATACTGTAGAGGGTAGACTTCTCGTATCTTGATGGTACCTCTAAACCTGCAAAATAAGGGATAGTTAGAGCATATTTGCCCTTGATGGCAAAGGCCCTCCGATGCTTAAGTTAGGAAGGGGATTTACTAATCAAGCAAAGCACAGTGCATATGAATGGGTTTCACAGCGTACCTTTCACCGTAGGCACAATGCATGTATTTATAGGTATAGGTTAGCTTGTTGATCAAGGGTCTTTGTTGCCCTAGTATCCTTATCACGTTAGGAAACCTTTCCTAAAAGGATCGATTCTATTAGGTACAGTGGCATTACCGTACTGGTCTTCCACGGTTAATGGGATTCCTTTCCATATAGGACTTACTCCGATATGCAGTAGCAATATGATAAAGAAAAAAGAAATAAACAACATAAATAAAGATCTATACTCGATGTTAGCCCCATTCTGTGAGGTTGCCAATTCAGAACTAGTTGATCTCGGTAATGGAGGATGGACTGGTGTACACTTAGATTGAGCCCGGTCTGCTGTTCTCACACTCAAATAGTGCTCAAATATATTGTGAAAACAAAAAGTAAATAATGTTAAAAGCTCACCGACATATGCTAAAGAAGAAAATTAATCTGATCAGTTGGAGCAAAATTGCCAAAAGTAAGGAAAGACGTGGACTGGATATTAATGATCTAAGAACCATTAATGAATGTCTGATCTAAAATGGTGGTGAAAAGAAATTATGTATGGAGCACAGTCATTTGTAGCCAATATAAGCTGGATGCGTTATCTTGGGTTTCCATTCACTACTCCTAACAGATTACTGTCTGAAATTTAAGAAGGTTAAAAGAGTGTTATGGGAGCTATTAAGTTATTCAAGTTACGTGGTCATTTGGTCAGTGTGGAAGGTGAGAAATGAATCAATCTTCCAAGGTGTTGTGCCCAAATGGGAGGAATTGGGGGATACAATCAAATTCAAATTTTTTTTTTTGATAATATAACAAAGTAGCCATATAGTACCTCTTCCTCAAAAGAGCCAATAGAGCTATCATCACTATCATCGTCACTGATGGGTGGGCTATAGTCACCATCATCCATCTCAGCCCTAATTCATTTTCTTTTCCCATTTGAAGGTATGGAATGGATTGAACTGCGATAAGAAGTCGGCATACGCTTCAACCCCATAGCTTCAAACCTCTTATCATTTGACTTTTTTTCTTGTTTCTTCACTTCAAATGATTCGTTAGCTTCTTTGCTAGGAAGCCTGGTTCCAGCATTTGTCTTCCGCTTTTGGGGACATGTTCAACTATAAATAATGAATTCACATAGATTGTAAGATAGAGAAACACAATAATCCTATCTTTTTTGCCGATTAATATCTTTTTTTCATTTTAACAATGGTTACATGACAAAATGATTTATATTTTTTGTTTCATGAGTTCAAAACGATTACTAATCACCAACAAGATAAGATAAGAACATTCATCCGCATATAAAGCATAAAATAGAAGTTGCATGAATTTCTAAAATAAACAACCAACTAAATGTCGCAAAACTTATGTGCAAACTTGAATGTCATATCAAAAAAATAATAGAAAAAAGTCATATCATGTTATCTTCTATCAATAAGTCATATCATGTTACCGGCCTGTACTTTCCTCCTTTCAAACACCCTAGGTAACAGTTGTCCTTAAAGAGGAAATAGACCAAGTATATTAAGTAATTCAATAGAAAGTTACTTCCTTTTAACACTCTTATTTGAGCTGCAAATAATTGGGGCAAAAATTCAAACGGACTAATGCCTGTGTCCCTAAGAGGAATAGAGCTTCAATGTGTAGGCATTAGAGCATTGTATGCAAGGAAGAAGTTTCATTCATACTTATGCCATACAAAACCATAGTTTTTGGCGTCGTCTTTTCCCCCGTGTTCTTAATTTAAGGAAGATTTTCAAGCTTAGAAGACGTGCTCAGGGTTGGATTACGTACGTATATCACCGTTAATGAAGAATCAACTTTTCTTTGGATTGAGAACTAATCATCCTATAGGGCTTTGTTCCAGCCCTATGGGATATGGGATTTTCTCTAGTAGCTAAAGTCAGTTCTGTCATTGACAATGGGGGACAGTCATGGCCTAGAAGCATAAATTTGGTTACCAAATCAAGCCGAGCCTTAAGTCCCAATCCATTGTTGGAAATCTGTGATGGGCCTAACACACTTTGTTGTAGGCAAGAGCACACTCAAACAAGTAGGAGAGACGTGAGGGAGAAGATACACAATACGTAACTAAAATGCTTCAATTATCTTTAACACGTTTAACTACTTTATTGTAGTCCATTCACTCATACTCAACCCCACTCTTTCTCTCAATTTCTCTCCATTTTCCATCACACTAGATTACATAGGTATTTGTAGGGATAACAAGATGTAACACCCACTACCTCTAATCACGAAGACATTTCATTTCTAAAACTCCCACTAATCCTCACAAAATAAAACAACTCAACTCAAATCTAGTTTACTTTCCAACATCCCCCCTTAAACTTGAGTTTGCGCTAAAATTCTTTGTGGCTAAAAGAAAACTTCATCGCCCTCAATAGCAATATATAGTCTTCTTGACCAACTCCAAGGATGTGAGAATCTTGAATTCGACTTTTCTGGAAAGGCTCAGAGATTTCTTGCTTAAACGGTTGCACACGGCCTTCAAATGAACATCTTCTAACTTTTCCTTCACATGGACATTCCATTGGTCTCCATTCTTGAATTTTTCACTCTTCTTAAATTTTGCATATCTCCAGTCTTGCGTATCAAATAACTCATCCATATTTACTCAACCAAGGTCGAATGCACAATTTCCCAAATCGGTCTATGAATCGCAACTGATCAGAGTATTTTTCTTGTGGCTTCTATTCTCACGCTTCAATAGATTGATTTTGCAAACAAATTCACATGGTTGAAGTCCATAATCTAGCTTCAAATTTGTCATCAAGAATTACTTGGATCTTGTCGTTTTCTTTAACCTTCTAGATTTTCACTTCTTTCCTTTGATCAATTTGAACTCTGCCGTTGACTTCTTGTTTAATTGCATCCTCTTCCTTTTCGACGGTGGTCCCTTCTTCTCCCTGAACCTTGACTTCTACAATTGTTTCTTTGACGTCTTCAACTACTTTCTCTTCCATTGATCCCATAATTTCACCTTTCATCTGATCTTCATGCCTGCTTTGCTTGGCTACATTTCCTTCATCTTTATTCTCCTCAAATTGATTCACTTTTGCGGGATTACATTCTCCAATACCACATGGCACATCTTCCAGAAACTCATCCTCTTCAAAGCATTGAAGCCAATACTCCTTGGCTAATGGTTTTCCTCCACAATCAGAGGTGATGCAATCAACCATCTTCCAAGCTTGACATGGAGATCTTGTTTCTCAACTGTCCTTCCATATCTCTTCTTGAATTTCCTCCTTTAAGACTCCTATAGCTTTCTCTTCTTTCTTCTCTCGGATTCTCTTAGGCAAATCAGTTGTTGGCTCTTCTTCAACAACATCCCACAAGTCGCATGCTTTGAAGTAACAAGATAGTGTAACCCGCATTCTTTTTGTAATTGGAGAACATTAATTTCTTGGATAAAAAACACAAAGGGTTCCCATTGTCATCAACCAATGATCAATCCTCACTTTTAGGATCACACCCGGGATTGTAGTACCTCTGATACCACTTTGTTGGAAATTTGTGATGGGTCTAACACACTTTGTTATAGGCAAGAGTACACTCAAACAAGTAGGAGAGACGTGAGGGAGGAGATAACACACAATATGTAACTAAAATGCTTCAAGAATCTTTAGGGGAAAAAAAAAAAAAAAAACCTCCAAACTTTGACCTCAATGTCTCATAGACTCCTGAACTTCAATAAACTTCAATTACACTCTCAAACTATCACTCTGTTAGTCAATTTACCCCCTCCCATTCAAATCCGTCAAATTGATAACGGTTTAGGCTAAGAAAGTTTTTTTTTCCCTTATATATGCTAAGTTGGGGTCTCTCTCTCTCTCTCTCACACACACACAAACACACACACACGGACCTGGTGAACCCAGGAAAAGAGAAATTGACACATTGGCTACCATAGCCATGGGGCATAAATAATAACCTTGGGACTTCTACCAAACAAATGACGATCGCCCAGAATCATTAAAACTATTGGGGCTATATATACAAATCACAACTAAAACTGTATTTCTGGGCCCATGAATATCAATATCAGACTCCAATTTTCAATACAAATATCAAAGAAAACCGCAGAAGATGGAAAAATCAGTTGTTATTTGTTTTCTCTTACTTGAATACGAAGACAATAGTGGCAGGGGTACGCCCAGCAACACAACTTGTCAGAGTGAAATTAATCGACAAGGAGAAAACCCCAATAGATTTGCTGTATAAAAACTAGTTGGAAAAGATGTTTCCATTCTTTCCTGTTTTACATCATCTCAAATTAGAAACTAGCAAGAGAACAGGTTGAGTTGAATGGACAAACATAACAAAATCTACATCAAAACATGGGTTTTTCGTCAAAGTAATCTTCCTTTTCAAACAAATTGGCGAAGTACTCTTGTTTTCAAACTATTTGTAAAAATACTCTTTAGCGCGATTTGGGATTGAGCTACCTATAAAACGCGAATTGGAATTGTGCTAACGGGTGCCCGCGTGGCACCTGAAATCCACGTAGGTGTTTAACGCATTTAGACATTGCGCTACCCCACCACTCACTTCAGCAAATGCAACCTAATGTGGCACTTAAAAGTATGCAAAATATATCCTTTGTTCATGTACATGTAGCGCAATGTCTAAACGCGCTACCTACGTGGACTACGGCTGCCACGCGCGCACCAGTTAGCGTAATTTCGAATCGCGTTTTATAGTTAGCTCAATCCCAAATCGCGCTAAAAAGTATTTTTACAAATAGTTTCAAAACGAGAATACTTCGCCAATTTGTTTGAAAAATAGGAGTATTTCGACGAAAAACTCTCAATACATCTACCAAAAGCAATCTAGGAAAAAAGGGAAGGAAAAAAAAAGGAGTTGTTCGGATCTTTACAAACTTTGATTGCGAGTTTACGGGGGGCACTGCAGTTACGGAGGCAAACAAGAAAACAAAGAGATTTGGGGAAAATTCAAAAGATTTCGTTAGAGATATGGGGGAAAAGGAAAATTGCCTTGCGCGTGATCTGGTGGTGGGGTGTGTGTGTTGGGGGGGGGGGGGGGGGTTAACTCAGTTAGCCTAAACCGTTATCAATTTGAGGATTTGGACGGGAGGGGTAAATTGACTAACGGAGTGATAGTTTGGGAGTGTAATCGAAGTTTATTGAAGTTCGGGAGTCTATGAGACATTGAGGCCAAAATTTGGATTTTATTTTTTTTGGAATTTGTCTCTGCTCTTTAACATATTTGACTACTTTATTATACTAGTAGTTCATTTACTCATACTCAACCTACTACTTCTCTCAACTTTCCATCACACTAATAACACTAGATTACATAGGTATTTATAGGGATAACAAGATATAACACCCACTACCTCTAATTAACTAGTACTTCTCTAATGATCTCCACTAGACAATAACTAGGGATCCTTCCCAATTCCAACTCTTTAGTTCATAACTTCAACCAACTAAATACCGAGACTTTTCATTTCTAAAACTCCCACTAAGAAATATGAAAAGTCCTCACAAAATGAAACAACTCAACTCAAATCAAGTTTACTTTCCAGCATCCATTGGGGTCAGCTACTGTTATAAATTTCTCCATTGAGCACTGTCGAGGGCATGTTGTTCCTTGATTCATAGTCAAACTCTAGTACTGGATTTCATTCTTATATGGAGAGTACTCCTCCAACTTAGCTTGGAGGGTTGATAGATCATCAGATGTTGTGGCTTAGCGGAACAAGTTAGTCAGGTTAGCAAAAGGGATCCTGCTACTTGCACAGTTCTAGCTTCTGAAGCTATCCCTATCTGCAACAATGTATCACATTTGGGGGTAAGGAACTTGGAGTTTCCCGACACAAACAGTGTGAAACTCCTAGTTTGAGAGTAGTATTATTGTGGATATCATATCTTGCATTTGTTCCTGGGGTTATTTTCTCAATTCCTCATACTATAAGCTGATATTAGGTAGTATCTGGTTTATTGGCCGCAGCCTGTTTTCTGTTGACTGTCTTGACCCTGTGTTTCTCTTGTTTAGTTGAGGTCGGTTGTTTTTGAAGAGGTAAAGAACTCTTCAGCGTGCATTGAACATGAAGCTAAAACTTAAAAAATAAAAGAATATTTGATATTCTATTTGCAACAGAGGGGTATTGATAAAAAAAAAGGGAATGACAACCATGATATCTGGGTTTTGTAGTGAAGTATTTAACAAGCTTCCTCAGGAGTTCAGTTCTGAGGTGAACATGCTCGAGTTTTAAGTTGGAAAATTTATTTTATTTTAAACCAGGAACTTATATTAATATAGTAAAAAGGACACTATCGGTCCAAAAATTCAGTCGGCTAGAAGTTAGACGAAGGAGAATTAGGTACCCACCGACGGAACCCAAATCACACAAACCCATATGAAGTTAGACGAAGAATTCTGCTTCAATAACATGGAATCAAGAGCAACAACGTCGAGATGAATTAAGACGAAGATAGCTTAAACACTAAAAAGTCTCAATCTACATACACACAGACCATGGATTTACATCCACTAAAAGACTGAGCATGAAGCATTAGAAGTTGCGGATCAAAAAAAAAAAAAAAAAGAAGCATTAGAAGTTGGGAGGGGGAAAGACATGCAGATTCAGATAGCGGATGCAGGACAAGCTGTAGGTGAAGCGACCTCATCCATTTGCCTGTAATGCGGTGATGGCGTTGGAGGAGTTCTTGGAGAAAGATTCACAAACTCAAGGGCTTGTAATCTCAACTCTACTGGATAGTCAGCAACGCAACCAATTCTTGGACCAGCACCAGTCGACCATTTCCGCGAGAGTTGATGGCCTAACTGATAAGAACTGGCTGCCTTTTTGGAATTTATTCTTTCCAATATAGCTTTCTTGGGCACCACTGCTCTTGGGTTCTGCAGACCGCCTGATAAAGTCCTTGAGTAATTGCTTTTCGTCTCAGTTTGGGGGGTTTCAGCTGGTTCCGAGGTTGCTTTTTCATTAATGGAAGGATCAATTTGAGAGGATTGTGAATCTGTTGGAAGCTCGGTTGCGATTTCTTCTCTACCAGATTTGCTCCCTTCGTAGTTTTCATAGTCCTCGTTTGCCTTGCGTATCTGAAAAGAAGAGATACAAGTAATACCATCAACAAAATAGTGGCTCTTTCTATGCACCAATGACGTGCATTGTGCACTAGCTCCTGCCTCTGACATAGTTAATCATATCTATCCGGTACCCACATATAGTCGCCGCAAAATTACTCGTGCAAATACAGATTTTCTGTATTTGATATCGTTTTCAAAATAACATAAACAGACTATTTATAAGCATGAGCTTGGAATAGGTTTTAATGAATTCAATAAGAGTATCCAGGGCGTTCAATTTGAGAAAACATATGTGACGGGAAAGAAACCCAGAGATATTCCAAAATCTCTAGAAACCGATTTCCAGCAGTGTCAAAGCTTAGGGACAGCTGAAAGTAGACGCCGATCATCCATTGTCAGTCCTCAATTAAACCCTGTTCCTTGTCCTTAATACACTGTCAGTTGTGAGATTCACATTTTTCAAGATTCTGCTCATATCGTGTGGTTGGTGGTAAGGTGAGTTAAAGGTAATGATATCACAGGTAAAGATGATCCTAGCATTGGAACTACACTAACAGTTATCCAGGCGTAATTAATCGGATTCCCTCTCGATTTGATCTCGAACACATTTTGATGTAATAAGTTTGTGCTGCCGAAGCTGGAATTCCTGGTAACGACATGCAGCATGTGTGGCGGCTCCTAATAATCAACTGCCTTGCAGGCAGTCAGTTAAAAGACTAATTCAGCAGATCTACGATAGTAACACAATAAAGCAGGATAGAACAAAGTCACGTACTTCAACTCCATTGATGTTCACTCCGTTTTCCTTGAGAAATGATAAAAACCCACCAAGGCTGTCTTCAGTTGGGCGGTAATGTCCACTGTATGGCGATATAGACTGAAAAGATCAAAAAGAGAGTCAAAGTCAGGTGCTACAGAGTAGACTAGTATATTTTATCATGCAGACGTGGTCCTGTATATAGATGTAGGTATGCTCCGGTATAAGTACGTTTTGCTCACTAGACAAGGGATAAGAAAAGCTCTACAGGACGGACGATTATATCATCGAGTTTTCATCAGTTTAAGTTAGTCTCCATTTACTTTTGTACTGAAACAGTAGAAGTTCTGAGATTTTAGAGAGGGACCTAAATTCAATGACAATAACACCATTCTTGGAATCTTACACAAACTAACTCCTTTTAGAATTAGGTTGCTATCTGTCAACAGGGAGGCACCAATTTTTTCCATGCAATTGATGCATTTGAGGTAATTCCAATATTGTTGGTATATTTGGAAAAGATAAAGCAATATATGTTCTAGAACAATAACAGCAACATGTGGAGATGTAAACAAAGTGTGGTCACATACCTTAAGAATTCCTTCCTCTGCCTCGAGCCTTCCAGCAGCTAAAGTAGCTCCTCCAGCAAGGAAGCTGGAATGTTGGAAAACTCCTTTCTTTTTCTAAAGATAGTACAAAATTAGGTTTCAAACCATGGTGGATGCCTTAAAAATAGTAGAAAACCGCCAAAAAAAGTTATTTGAGTTTTTAGTTTAGGTCTCACCTGGCCGGCATAAAGTTTCTTGGAGGTGCTCAGCACAAATATCCATTTTGCCCCTGGAATTCCCTTGCTTGTATCAAGAAAATTTCTAATTTGTTTGTGCAGTATCTTTCCCTCCACGACAACGTACTCGTATTGTTCTCTCTCTTGCTGATTTTTCAGCAAAAAACAACCATATGGAAGCAGTTTATCACGATGGACTAAGTTGGAACTAACAGTTCATACAGTTTGAAATATACTTTCGCAAGTACAATGTTGATAAGGATCTCAAAGAAATGCGACTTTTGAAAGCACATACCGGTCCGAGGTACTTGATGCATTGCTCCCGAAGCTTTGATCTTGGGCAATCCTTAAGATCAACCTCTTTGCCATCTCCAACATCCAACCTCCAATAAGTAGAAATCAGAAGATTCAGCGTCCAATTCATTCGACATAACATTGTGCTCCCCAATTTATTTAGCAGAGCAATTTTGTAGACCATTGGAGCTCTAAAGGAGATATAAACACATAAGCTAATCGAATTTTTTTATTGACCCCCGAATTAACTAGTTTAATTTTCATTCCTCCTACAACAAGAAGCAGAACAATGATGATATTAAAGTTGTTCTACGTTTACTTGCTCCGTACGGCCATGTGCTTGAAAAATTTGCATCAAATGGACAAAAATAAGTTAATTGATGTAGTTAACTCAAATTTTATTTAGTGAATTACTTTCAAAACACACTGATGCAAGAGCCAACTACATGTATATGTGCACGGGCATACACGTGCCTGCGTGTGTGTATATAAAGAAGTAGGGTTACAATTTCGCTAGAGCAAAAGAAGGCAAAATGATCGTTTAGAATAGATTAGTTTGTGCCATGTTGCTCTCACATTGCCAATCTTTTCAAGGTCCAATTCATGATCTGGTTGCTGCTCCTAATGGTTAATCTGGCACAGGTTTTCTGATTTTTCTGGAAAATCTTTCTACTGGAAGTTTTAGTTTGAGGAATCCACTTCTTTTGAAGTGTTCTAGGAGGAGGAGGATGACTGTCATGGGTGGTGGATGATAATTGGTGTTGTTTTCCTTATTTTCTCATTTTGATTATCCTCTGTTTTGGTAGACTCCTTGTTCACCTTGTTTTTTCCCTTTGGGTCCGTGGTGGCTCATGATTGTCGCGGAGTGGGGTGCCAACCTTGTTGGGTTGTCTTTGTGCGTTGTGATGTCTCCTCGGATCACGTTTTCAAAGATTAATAAAATCTTTTTTCGCTATTCAAAAAAAATAAATTGTTCACTTGCTGACTTGCTGTTACAGTACTGTCCATGTTGACAATGATTGGAACCTTATTTCATACCCATTTTATTCAAGGCAACCAATTAAAAACATCATCGAACAAATTTGAATGGAGTAGGGGACCTTTAAGCACTTGCACTTAAATGGAAAAGAACATAGATGCCTTTCTGTCGACCAATGTTTATCATTTATCAATGAAATTATGTTATCCTTCAAAAGAATCAAAACTACAATGAAGAAAGTCTTATCAATAAAAGAGAACTTGTGTTACCAGTAGAAGAAGGGCTGACCAGCCTCTGTTCTACACCATTCTTCGTAGTACATATGCAAGCAATGGCCATAACGATGCCTTGGATCAATCTACAGTTCGCATACATTGAAGAAAAATATTACTAATGCTGACTTAGTAAGGGTTAGCTATTTATAAGTAAGAGAAAGTTTAAACCAAATTATTGTAACCGTCTATCTTGTCATCTTTTTTGAGATTTTGTTAGATTCCCGTCAATTTTTTTTTTGATTAATCATTCGCCTTAACGGGCATGATCTGAAATAATACGAATGATGAATTCTAGAAATTTTGACAAGAAAATAAAATTTCAAATAACAAATCTAAAATAAACTACTACTATCAATCAGTGAAAGAGGTAAAAGAAGGGTGCAAGGCAAAGTGGAGAAGCTTACAGCTTCAATCCAGTGTTGGGAAGCCAACTTTTGTGCTTTGGCGTCTTTGGACAAACCTTTACCCACCTGCCCAGCGGCCAAAATTCACATCAATTTTTTTTTTATTTGGTCAATTTTCCATGAAGATAAGAAATATGTAGTGGCTGTCTCTGTCTGAAAACAAGGGAAAAAATAGTAACAATTTAGCAAAAGACAGAGACCAAAAAAAGACAGAGACCAAAGAGAGTGAAGGAAGGGAACATAAGAATTTAGGATATTCGAGAGCTGCCTCAAGTTGGTCAAGTAGCCTTCAACTGGATTCGTCGTTCTGCTAACAAGGCGGCCCATTTTGTTGCTAAATTTGCTAAATTAGCTTTGAGAGGCATTCTTCCTTGTAGTTGGGTGTCTGTCCACCCATCCTCTCTCTTCTGAGTTCGTTTTGTAGCCTTTGGGCATCGTCTTTCAATTAAAAAAAAAAAAAAGAATTTAGGAGCTAGGTACAGACCTTGGAAGCATTCAAGCTTATTCGATTCCACCGTGATGCAGCCGTTTCTGGTTTTGAAAAATTGAAGAAGGAGATTGTACTGTGATTCAATCGGGCGTAATCGATTAATTGTTGCCACCTTCAAAATAATCAACTATTAGCCTTTGAATATTCATCATCTAGACCTTGTTTTGTTTGAGTTTTCAAACTGATTTTTATAATTATTACTCAATCATTACTCGAGTTCAAGTTCAATTATGATAAAAAAGAGTTTAATTGAAGGAAAATAGTTCTATAGTAGTATGCCCATATAGAGATAGACACATACTAGTAGGAGATTATGGATATATGGTAGATGAGTTGTGTGACAAACGAGAGACGTGCGTACCAGAGCTCTTCGGCTACCACGGCAGAATCCGCTAACAAACGCCGGGTGCGGTAGCTCCGGTAAACCTTCTGCACCGTGGTCACGGCACTAGCCACGGCCGGAGAGTGCGCCCCGCGGCTTCCCGGAGACGTCTGGAGCTCCGAGGCGGCGATGGTACTGTTAGTAGTAGTGATAGTAACGGGGTTACAAGAGATCAAAGGCGGTTGTTTGGAATTGAGATCGAAGCTGGAAAGGCGGCGTTGGTGAGTCTCGACCTCCATTGGGGAACAACTGTCGGTCAAACAAGCGCTACGAAATAGGAATGCGACTAACACATGGGGAGACCAGTAATAAATAAACATAGAGCGAGGGGAAGAGAGAGAAAGGAGTCTTCGTCGTCCTCCAGTCCAGTCCAGTCCACTGGTCCCGAGCTTCACAGACATTCGTGCCTGCGTGGAATGTGTTGCGGGCGTGATTCCGCTGCCAAACAAATATCAGTAAATTTACCACCATTAGAGTAGGTTATTTTAAAAAAAAATTTAGAGAGTGGGTTGTTGTAAACTCAACTTATTCTTTCGTGTAGCCTGATTTTGGCAAATAAATATAAATATGTTTTTTGATTTATTCGTTTGTCTTTATTAAATTTTTTTTCTCAAATATTAGTTTTGTATCAAATTTTTATGGTTTATTGATTCTTCTCGACGAGACGAATCTAACGAGTATAAAATTATAGTCAAAACTAATTTTTTTTTAATAAAGCCAAAAATACGTGGTTTATTGGTTTAGTTTTGGCTTTATTTAAAAAATAATTAATTTTCACTATAATTTCATAGTTAGATTTGTCTCGTCGAGAGGGACCAATAAATCACAAAAAATTGATGCAAAACTAAAAAATACAAATTTTTTTTGAGTAATGACAAAATGAATAAACCAAAAAACCAGTTTTTGTTTTATTTGCCAAAGGAGGCTGTGTGTTTTGTTCGTCTTTTCTCAATTTTTGTTAGATTCGCTTGATATTTTTTGAATTAATTATTCGTCTAGACGAAATTAGTAAAACAAATACAAAATTATGACCAAAAGCAACAAAAAAAACCACTAAAGACGAAAAAAAGTATCAAACAGCTGTCTTATTTCGCAAGTGGTTATTAGCTCATGCGGTAGAGCTCTTGAATGCTTCACACTGCACTTCGGAATCGAGTTACATTCTCCGCTCTCCATATAATAGATTAGAAATGATGAATAAAAAAAAAATTGTCTGACTTATCTAAAGTTCTTTCTTACATCTCCCACTCCTATCGACACCCAACATCCGCAATTATCATCCCGTCATCTCTTCCTTTGGTCATTCTTCATTTACCTCCTTTTCTTTTCTTTTCTTTTCTTTTGGCATCAAAAAAGAACTTCATAGATAATTAAGAGTCATTACATGAGATAGTCGATTACAGCCACAAATACTAAATACAAAACAAGATTTTAAAAAAATTACACCTCAATTCCTTGATAGCTACATGCAAGGCCAACCTCTCTTTCCATAACTGTAGCACACTTCCCGTCTTTGTTTCCTGTTTGCTAAAATGAAAATTCTATAAAATTAAATGTGTTGATTTTAGTAAATGATCAAAAAATTATTTGTTAAAATCAACCTAGCTACTTTATTTTATGAAATCAACACATTAAGTAAAAGGAATTGAATTTCACACCCCCATTTTAACATCTGCACCCACTTTTTGTTTTTATTAGGGTGAAATTACTGAAATACCCCTCCATTTCAACATCTGCACCCCCAAGGGATTATAAAATGGAGAGGTATTTCAATAATTTTACCCTAATAAAAACAAAAAGGGGGTGCAGATGTTGAAATGGGGGTGTGAACTTCAATTCTCTAAGTAAAAATGGGTTAATTTAAGCAATTGATTTTCTGATTTGCTAAAATCAACACATTTAGTAAATGGAAAACAAGTACAGAGAGAGAGAGAGAAAATTAGTGTGGTAATAGAAATTCAAATCTAGACAGATAGAGAGCAAAAGAAGTGGGTTTCTTGCAACTAGTTGGTGAACACCTGAAAAATTATTTGGTAGTCTTGAGGCACTACATGTGTTGTCCCAACAATTTCATCTTACGTTTTTTTTTTCATCTCACAAAAATATGGTGGATAAGAGTGTTGGGCATATATCATGTGCCGGTGCCCCAAAACTGAATAATTGCTCATAAACACCTTGATCACTCAAATTTGTGATCCACTACTAGCAAGAAGGAGATTAGCTAGTGTAATATTCCATCACGAGCATCCTCATTGATTAAACTCAATCGGAGTCCCCATCATCTTCTTCTTCCTCGTCACCTCAAAGCATCAACTTCCGATTTCTAGCTTTTTTTCGTTGAGAATCAAGGTAGATAACCTCTATAACTCTATTCCATCTACTTTGAGTATAATGTGGATCAATATTACACCTGCCAATAGGGTTTGAAACGAGCCTAAACTTCAAAATGTAGCATTTGTTGACACAGATCTACATGTTGCATGCAGCCAGATATAACACTGTGAATTGCATCCGCAAAACCAGATTTTTTTGCCTCAATACGGGTGCTTATTATAGATCTTTGTCGTCTGCCTCGTAGAATGCAATGATCAGACTTCCCACATACTAACAAGTAAAAGGGAATCCGGACAAAACACTTAACCACTGAAAAAAAAGAGTGGTGCTATTCTGTCAAACAAAATAATATACGAATATGAATCTATTGATGTGAGATCAAGTTAGCTTAACAAAGATTTCTAAAAATGAATAAAAAGAATGGCAATCCTATATTTTAACAAACAAAAACACTATGTGTACATGTGTCTACCGGTATCCAATAAAGTTAGTTTTGTACAGAGATAATTCATTACTAATCAGCTTACAAAATGTAATTTATGCAGGATTTTGTGGGATAACAGATGGTGCCGCGCTTTCTTAACTCCGTTTAGGGTGAGGACCACTTGACAAGAAGTGTAAAGTGTTTGTGGCACATGGGGTCCGCCCATTTCTAATAATCGACGTCCCAAAGTCGAAGTCCTCGTCGTGCAATGCAACAAAGTTAAGTGGAAGTCTTTCACTGTCAGTAGTGCTGACTACGTAATAGTGAAGAGTTTAGTTGTGCATTTATGGCTTTTTCTTCTTTGTCAACATCTCGTGGGAAGAAGATTTTTATGATGCATGTGGTGTTTAATAAATGTGTGTGTTTACTAATTTATGCAGGAGTAGTAGGTTGTAATCAATAATGATACATACACACACTTTCAACCATACACAACCACACACCCTCTCACATGTGGTGGGGCCCATTGTGGGTCCCACATGGAGTGGGCCCCACCACATGTGAGAGGGTGTGTGGTTGTGTGTGGTTGAAAGTGTGTGTATGTATCATTATTGAGGTTGTAATAGTTGTATTTGGTAGAGAGGTGTGCCGTGTGCGGGAGCGCGGAGTGTGTATATTGGGAAATTTAATAGTCAATACACATGTCTATTAGGTAAAAGGCTTGACTTAACAGTCATGTCTACTGATCAGTTTGGGATTAATAGTCATGTCTTTTGATAAAAGATATTGAAATTATGCAAATGTAACACAAGTCCTAGAGGGGGAGTGAATAGGACTAACAACTTAAAAATAACCAATTCTATGTAAGAGACAATCACCCGCACTCCATGGCCAATCAAACAAAACAACAATTTTGATATGGAGAATTCAAAGTAAAGGAGACAATACACGCAATATACGTGGAAACTACTTAGGGTCTAACACCTTAAGCATAAAACCACGGCCTTACTTCTACTTATATTTCACAATTCAAAAGCTACAAGAGATTCAAAGACAAGGAATTTTACCCACAAGTAACTTGCAATCCCTAGCTCCAACTCTTGAACTAGCACCCCGTGCTCCTTCTTGAATTCATGAACCCACGAGAGTCACCATCTCGATCTCCGCATCACCACGGCTCCGGTTCACCCGGCCAAGTAGACTTGAAGGCATGAAAACATGACTTATGAAAAAGATTTGATTTTTGAAAAAGTTTTTGGGAAACTAACTCAATCTAGAGGCGATCCATTAAGAGGAAAGCACTAGAAAGAGTAAAGATGAATGGAGGAACTCCAAATCATCTCATGAGCAAGACTTGCACACAAGGGGAAAAGAGGGAAAGAGGGGGACACTTTCTCTCTCTAAAATGGTTGATTTTTCTCTCAAGTCTTAATGAAAAAAGTGCTGAAAAATGGCTTATATAGTGGGCAATCTCGTGCTCAACAAGACACCCAATCAAAGCAAGACATGTGTCCACTTAAAGGGGCCAACAGACGCTTGCAAATGCGCGGAAACGCGCGCACAGGATTAAGACACTTGGCACATGAGATTTTAAAAAAGACTTGAATGGACAAGATTATAACACGTGTCAAAGGATCCCACAAGATGAGCATGCGTGTGCAGACTCAAGCAAACGCAGCAAGACTAAGGCTAAAAACAATGCACAAAACATGAGATTTTAAAGAAAGAACAATGCACAAGATAAGCCATGGACACATGCGATAAAACGAGGCATTTTGAAAGACCTAAGTGAAGATGATATGCATGGATATTATACCTTTCCGGATAGGCCTCGAAATGTTTGGGGCGGCTTTAATCTTGAGTCTTGACGATCAAGCTTGAATGCACAAGAGTGGAGCGTCTAGACTCAATCGCTTAGAAAACTACCACCCAACCCCAACAAAGATTACAAACTCAAATGGTTCGATAAAACCCGAAAATCGCCAATAAACCTAACAGATATAACTTTTGATTGCAAGAGTTAATCACAAAAGTTGTGATGTTTAATAAACACATCTATTTGGAAAAATGTGACTTTTCATTAACACCCATCCGTATATTATAAACTAGTTTAACGGCTTCGTGCGTTGCACGAGTGTGATGCCCGTGTGTATTTTGGTTTACAAACTCTAGGGACTCAAATGCGTAAGCAACAAACTCTAGGGACTCAAATCCGTAAAGCAACAAACTCCAGGGACCCAAATGCGTAATTTAGCCATACATAGCCAAAAGACCAAAAGGGCATAGCATTATGGCATAATTACAAGAAAACCAATGGGGCAATTTCCAATTGGAGGGTAAAATTGGCAACAAGTGGCAATTGACCAAACACCAAAATTGATTGGCCTCTCTTTTATAAGCCTCCATGGATGGATACTAGTCATCTTTTACATATTTTTACTCACATTTTTTTATCCTCTTTTCTCTGATCAGTTACATAATTTTGTAGAGGAATTCTGGGATTTCTCCATAATTGCTATCTGTAGATTTCATAGGGTTTGTTGTATCCTGGAGGCGATTTGCTAGGAACCCAATAGCAAACTCTTTTTGAGTGGGGACAAATATCGTCTTAAAAATAGTGATTCGATCGTGCCTCAAAACTTAAATCCATTTCTATTTTTCATTCTATTTTGCTATTTTTCCTAACATGTGGTACTACATAATACATATCTTATGGTTGACCCATAAGATTTTTAGCATCGAAGATTTTTTGTGGAACATGTAACAGTAAAATTCACCAACCAACTCCACCTTATTCACCTTTATCTAGGGCTACAAATAAATCGAGCCGTTCGCGAACTATTTGAAGCTCGGTTCAGTAAGAGCTTGTTCGAGTTCGGTTCGTCTACTAAACGAGCCGAACCTGAACAAAATTTTAGGCTCGTTTTGTAAACGAGCCAAACTTGAACTTAGTAGTATTCGGCTCGAGTGGACTCGCGAACCTAGGGGTCAAAATGTAAATATTATTAGTTTTGGGGTATATCTGTAAATATTAATTTATTTAAGGTATATATGTAAATTATTCACTAACTTGTATTTTGGGTCTTTTTGGGTTTTGTACTCAGTGCTCCATGTAAAAATAGCATGAAGAATAAAACGAGGGTTTCTCCCCTTCACTGATCAGTGATCACTCCGCCTCCTCTCCGATCTGCATTCACTCAAGCCTCTTTCTCCGTTGCCGTCACGATCTACCGCGTCTTTGTCCTCTGCATATGTCACGCCCTCATTTTTAATAATCAAAATACACTTAAACTCCACATGGGATAAGTCAAAAGTCATACTTATAACCATTGAAAAGTCAAAGTCAATAGTACAAATCCGAGTCAAGTTTAACGTATCTTTAGTCAAAGAGTACCCGTGCCCGAATACATAATTGTCAAAAGGATTTTATAGTTATTACAAAGTTCGGGATTTTCAAAGACTGAATAATTTAAAGTTACATAATGAACTTTCCAAACTACTAATGACAAAGATGACAAAATAACTTCATGATCAATATGCTTCATATCATGCATCCACACTTCAAGCATCCATGTCATGCTCCTTGCTGGCTGCCTGAAAATGATAGGGTGAGCTCACTAGCCCAGTAGGAAACAGTTCTACTAACGCTAGGTGTATATAGATGATAAGTGCACATGGAAGTGGGAAACATGAATGAAATGAACAACAATTGATATGAGAGACTCAAACAAGTGATAAGTATCCACAAGTACCCACGAGCCCAACTACGTGTCCAAAAATCCAACAACGTGTCCGTGTGTCCAATTACGTGTCCATGTATCCAAGTCATTTATTTTTCCATTATCCATTAACTTACAAATTTAACCAATTATAGTTATAGGGAACTAATCCATCTGTCGGATTTCACGGGCTCCGTTCACCCATGCCCAGCTATGCTGGTAATATTAATAAACCGTGTTTCACAGGCCACGTTCACCATAGGGGTGAGCATGGACTGGTGCTTTGCTCCGTACTTTGTTATTTATAAGCGTGCCCAAAGCGTAGGGCTAGTGTCGGAGTGAGCAAGTTACCGGTAAGACCGGATCGAATCCACAGAGACCGAAGGAACCGAACATGAAATTTGTCTTGCGCGTGATGGTTTTTAGCCTTGAAGCGGCAAACTTTGACTTGTGATTTGGGGTGGAATTCTCTCGACTTCGAGAACGACTTGGAATTGATTTAAGACTAAATTAAACTAAGGCTAAGTCTAGGGGATTTCAACGCCCATGACTCGGGTCGATTCATTCTCCTCTACGATAACCGACTCGGAGATGTCGTTAAACATCTCCGAACGGAAGATTTGATACTTAAACTCATTTAAACAAGAAATGGTGCTTAGCAAAGACTAGGAATTTTTGGTTCACTTGGCAAATGGCCGGGTTGACATCGCCCTAAGCATCACACGTGGCAAGGAGCGTAGCTCTTGCCTACGTGAGATCAAAGAGGTTAACAAACCCGGTCTTTGGTACGTAAAATTATTTCTAACTCTTTGCTAAACAAACAATGTGTACAATCATGGCGAGGAGAGCGAATCAACCGGAGTCACGGGGTGTTAATCACCCCATGACCAAGCCTACGTAAACTATTCACTCAACATACTAAAGTACTTGACTATTTTGTTAAAGGAAATAAAGAACATGACAAGTGATGCTAAAAACTGATTTTATATGTTAATCCTAAGCTTGCCTACAACAATAAACCTTGGAGAAATCACACACAACCACTACTTACTTGAGTTTTCAAAGGAAAAGACTAAAAGAGGAGAGATAAGATTTAACCGGTGAAAACACGAACAAACTAGATTTATATCAAGCTCCGGAGATTACAAGAACTATTAATAAACGAGAAATTGAAAGATAAACTAAGCTTACTTGTGTTCTTAAGGAAATAGAGCTTGAAAATCCTCCACAACAATGGACGAGAGAGAAGAGAGCAAACTAGGCTAAAATTCGATTAAAGTTATAGTGAAGGAGAGAGGAGAAAGGAGGAGAGAGAGGAGAGATATATACAAATTTAGTCTTTCCCTCTCTCAAAATATCTCAAAAGTGTGCAAATATCCTAAAATGACCACAAGTGGGCCGGCCAAAAAGTGGCTTAAAATCTGCCAGAAAATGCAAAAGGTAGTGCTACCTTTCTAAAAGGTAGCGCTACCCTATCCGTCTGTCTTTTGGCTGTGCAAAGGTAGCGCTACCCTTTTGAAAGGTAGCACTACCTTTTCTAATTTTTGCTTGTTTCTTCCTCTTGGTCACCCCTTGCCTTCCGGCTTGATTTCATGACTTCAAAACTCCCCGAGCCTTAGCCAAATCTTCGTTTCTTGGCTCTTGAAGCTCGGTAGTGGGGTGCCATGGGGCACTCAGCCCTCGGATTCTTTAGGACACTTCCCAATGCGCTTCAAAACGCGCTTATTCACATGGTTGTCCCTAAGACTACCAAAAACAACACTACGCACACATTAATCATATAAAGCAAGATAAGGCGTGTGTGTGCGCACAAAATAAGCTAGATAAGCCCGGATATCTACAATAATGGGGGCTTATCACACCCCCCAACTTGGACTTTGCTAGTCCCTAGCAAATTAATCTAAAGCAATTAACTAATAATGTAAAACTTCCCGAAGTACCTGATACGAGAATTATGTTTAATCTACAAAGTCTAGGCAAGAGTACTGAGTATCCGGATTGTTCAACCAAAAGCAACTCACACACACGAATGTCATGCACTACGATGAATAGACTAGGCCAACGATTGTACGTAGGCAATGCACACCCCTTAAAGTTTCCATTCCAATGGGGCTCGAACAAATTATTCCAAGAGAAATTGCAATATCACACATATGAAGCATCAAGGCATCCCATGGTAAGCGCTTAGCAAAGAAATGCGATAATCGAGACAAAAAAAATTACCTCATGCTAATTAAAGTAATGCTTCAAGCAAGGAACTAATTATCGGCGGAAAATTTAAGACATAAGCATGAAACATTGCTAAGCGTGCACCTATCGGAGTTAATTACGTACTACGAAACGAATTTAAACATAGATATCATAATATTGACCTTGGTTAACAAAAAGGAGGGACTACAAAAAGCGTGGTGGCCATAAACAAGCTTGGGTCATCTACCCCATTGGTCACCACCAACCCTCAACTACCCGACATATGCCAAATTACGGCATCCAAACATGACCTGAAACTAAAGTTAACAACTAAAGTTATAAACTACCATCAAAGAGTTCGAATTCAACTAGTGAAAACAAAATGAGTTAATTCGACCCCACCGACACACTACTAGCTAATATGTACTACCACTAGTCACTAGTCACTGTCTACCACCACCACCATCTCTCATTCCTCATCGGACTCCTCTTCCTCTTCCTCATCGTCCGTGGACTCAATCTCTGGCTCGGGAGGGGCGACATATCTTGCATCCGAAGACGCCTCATGCTGCTCAATCAACCAAGCATTCTGGTGCTCGATCCTCTGCTGACCCCTCTCTAGCTTTTCTTGCTTCTTAAACACAGCCTTCACACATTTGAACAACTGCTTAGTCCACGTGATAGCTTTTGCACTCTTCGGGGGAGGCTTGAACAGGCTAGCTATGGAAGAGGAAGTCTCGCCCTTGGATTCTTTAGCTTCTCCACGCTTATATTGGCTATTGCTCAGATTTAGCATGGACTTGTCAATAATCCCCGGGCGCAATGGTTCCAAAGGAGCATAACTCGGGCCCTTTACTCCTTGATCCTTGCAAATATCCGTGATCATGCACGGGAACCACATTCGGAGATACGGCTGGTTGTTATCATAGAAATCCGCTATTTGGGTCAAGATGAAGTAAGCCCAATCCACCTTAGATTCCGGATCCATAAATGCCACCATCAACTCGGCCGACTTCCGACTCGGCTTGCCCTCCTTCCCCCGCGGATACAGATTCGCGTGGATAGCCCTGTTCAAAATCCGGTTGTGTTCCTTGAACCGGCTCGGTTTGTGTGGAAAAGTAGCTTGTTCTGGATCCGCATAAAGTGTGCCTTTGACATAGTTGGAGGTGAAAGATTCGGTACTAGGATAGTTCACCGTCGCGGGATCGGGCCGATTGTACTTAAGATATCGGGCAATTCGGTCGGGTGTTAACTCAACCGGCACATTCCCCACTCTAGAATCAACCCTCACCAGCTTGTCTGTGCCCGTGGTGACTCTAACATCCATGTTCTGATAGAATTCCCGCACAAGCTTTAAATTGTAGCTGGGAAGGGGGTCAAACCATTGCAATAACCCCTCCCGGCGAGTCTGTGGCACACTATACCCGTTTCCCAAGCTTAGATTATCCACTTGCCACTCATTCTTACATTTTCTAACTGTCAAACCATCCACCCATTTCCTGCGCGCATCCGCTTTTTCCTGTGCCTCGGTTCTCTCCTTAGTTGCCCCTTTCTTTTGCTTCTGGCTGCCGGCCCACTGCGTCGTGCATCAGCCATGAGCGGGGGTTCTCCCACAAAGTCATCATCCTCACCCTCACCCTCACTCTCATAACTGAGTTGGCGGCGTGATTTGGATAGTTTCTCCGCTGCCCTTGCCTTTCCCTTTCCCTTTCCCTTGGTTTTATCCATTTCAGACCAAATTCACCAAAATTCAATACAGCGCAGTTTCACAACAGAAATAAACCTGTGATTCACAGCCAACCAACCCCCTACTTCAATGCAGTTCAGACAAACAGCAACCAAACAGATATAGCAATTCCAGCTCAACGTATAACAGTCAACAACTCAAGTAAACTAGCAGAAATATAGCCCAACACAGTTCGGATCAGATTACCCAGAAATTAGTGTCATTCGGTCCATATAGGAAGGGAGTAAGCCATCAATTACCTGGTTAGTGATGGGACCACCCAGAATTGCCGTGTACCATAGATAATCTGAATTCTCCTTGCCATTTGATGAACAACCCAGCAACCATAGTGAGAACTTTGAAAATTTTCACGAAACCCCCAAAATTCCTGTAGCCCCTAAAACCCGACAGCCATGGAGGTGTTGGTGGTGGAGGTTTGGGGTCATTAGGGTTTGAAATGGAGAAGAAGAAGAAGAGAGAGAGAGAGAGAGAGAGAGAGAGAGAGAGAGAGAGAGAGAGAGAGAGAGCAAGAGAAGCGGTGAAGAGAATGGGGAAAATTTTCGAATTCCCCTTGATTTGCTTGAAACCCCTGAAATTTCAGATCACCACACGAAGGTTTGATGGAGAATTTCCTGTTGTGAGGTGATTTGGTGGTTATGGAGGTGGATTTCGGGCTGAACCGAAAGAGATGGGGGCTCGGGTTTTAGTGAGAGGGTGAGATGGGTTTTGGTGCGTGAGAGAGATGGAGGGATTTGGTGGTCTGGTGTGTGGGTTTGGGTGTGTTGAGGAAGAGAGAGATGAGAGAGACGATCCGGGGGTGAGTGGAGGATTTTGGTGCGTGTGACAGCCGAGCCCCTTTTTGATTTTTTCAGAAAACCAAAAGGTAGTGCTACCTTTTTGAAAGGTAGCGCTGCCCATACTGTCTGTTCATTTTGGTCCAAAAGGTAGTGCTACCTTTTTACAAAGGTAGTGCTACCCTTTTCTGTTAAGGCTCAAATCAGCCATTTTGCTTCCCGTAGCACTTTGCATGACCCAAATCACTTCAAACCCATTCGAAATCGACCCGACACGGTACTTAACACCCCAAATTCATTCCTCTCTCGAGATGTATCGCCCATCTCCACTTCCCACCTATCCTCCAAACATCCGGTCTCATTTTTTAACCGTTGGATTTTTTCGATTTTCAATTGGCATGCCCCTTATCTCACCTCCTAAATTCTCCAAACAACCGGTTCCCTATGGCTCAACAACAAACGGCAACGGACTTGGCACGAAAAATAGGTACGACAGGACTCATATGTGGTTTATTTACACAAAGAAAATGCTTGAAACATTTCTTAATTACGCTAAAAACTCTGATATGATGCACGAGTGACAATAAAGTAGCTTATCTTAAATAAAAAATTATGTACACAACCGGGAATTGAAAACAACGAACATGGGATGCTTGGAAAGATGAATTTCTACCTTAAGTGATGCACACTACTCAACTACGCTTACGGCATAGCATGTTCATCCGAATGCATGTATATGCGTGTGCATGAGTTAAACTCTCAACCGAACTCCCCGAAATGCAATACCCTTGCCATTATGGAACGATCGAGCATACCTAAAGTATTGATTCGACGAAAATACCGCTTAATGGGAAGTTCTATTTCAAAAAATATGACGGGAATTGAAAAACGAAAATGAAATATATACAACCTAAATTATTTCAAAACGGAACGGAATAAGTATGTGCAAACTATACTATTCCCTCCCCCCAACTTGAAATTTGCAATGTCCTCAATGCAAGAGAACTAAAGTAAAGAGGGAAAAGAACAAAAATGTCCCGACGTGAGGGATGTCAACCTCCAACACCTCGACCAAGTTTGAGGATTTTTTGGTTGCTTTCCTCCTTTCGTTATTGGCACGGCTTGCAGGGTCTCCTCTTTCGGACTCCAAATGGATCCAGAGCCTAGTCGCACAGAGTCATGTCCAAAGGCTTTATAGGACTAACAGCTGACACACGTAATGACACCCTTGCGTAGGGCTCCAGAATGCCGCACTCACCCCGAATTAGACTCAAACTACCAAGACTGGTGCGGTAGGCATGGTCACTTGTCAAGACTGAAATGCACAACTACCTTCTCAAAGAAAGCGATTAGAACCGACTTGCTCCATAAAAGCCAAGTTCCCAACTAACAAATCTTCACGCGATTAACGGGTAGTACTTTTCTCCCTTGCCAAAGCAAGGTGGCTATACCAGACCATCAAAAGCCGTTAGAAAAACTCACCTGAAAGAAACTGACCGATTGTCTGGAGGATGATATTTGAACAAATAAGGAGCATCAAAGAGAACGTTTTTCACATCAACTAAGAATTTTTCCCCCTCGTGGGGGTCCCATTGATTCGAAAGCTCACCCATGTCACAATAATGATCAATGTTGGTTAACCATGGGCAACTTGGCACCGCAAACACTTGCTCACTTAGGAAAGTACCAACAAACGAGAGGTTCGAAGGTAAAACTTTGGTTGCTATGGGTGGCGAATTCTCAAAAGTAGTAGACATATACCCGGGCCCATACCTATCTTGTCTCTCAAGCAAAGAGTATAAGTAGTCAATCTCTTCATCCATCTCTTTGGCGGTGAGTGATTTTGCTAGAGGTTCATCGCACATAGGAGAGTTCCCTTGGTCTTGCATCACTGTGTCTATCACACTCACGTCTCCAACATCCTCCTTGTCCCCCACTTGAATACCCACATTAAAGATGTTAAGTTTCATTACCATATTCCCAAAGGTCATGTTCAACAACCCACTCTGACAATGAATGACCGCGTTGGAGGTCGCTAAGAATGGACGCCCAAGAATTATGGGTGTTTGCGCAAGCGAAGTTTGCAAAATGGGACACATGTCTAACACCACAAAGTCCACCGGGTAGACAAAGTTACCCACCTGGACTAAAACGTCCTCCACTAACCCCTTAGGAATACGGATACTACGGTCCGATAATTGAAGGGTCACTCTCGTGGGTTTCATCTACGGATACTACGGGAACGGCGCCAAAAATGCTTTGCTCCGTACTTTGTTATTTATAAGCGTGCCCAAACCCTTTTCAACAAACTTTACAACCCGCGGGTTGGTCTCGTCTCTGGAAGTAATGCAGTGAACATTTGCGATATGTTCCATGACATTTGCTTATAATAGAGGTACACTATAAATCTTTTCAAAAGGTTTTTGGCTGAAAAACTATGATTTTGTATTGAGAAAATACCCACTTTCTTCTCTAACCCGAGAACAAAAATTTTGAAAAAAATTTGAATATTGACACCGTACGGCGTCAATATGGCACCGTGCGGTATATGTTTAGACACCGTACGGTGTCAATGGTAAAATTTGATTTTGTGCTCTGTTTCGCTAATCTGATGCTCTGTTTTATGAAATAACCAGTGGGGTTTTATTACAGTTGACCCCTTCCACTTCCATTTCATGCATTTACGTCCCCTCATTTTGTTATTTTGTCATTTGTTATCAATTCGTATATTATGTGATTTATCTGTTGCTTTAATGCATTATTTCCTCCTGTTTTATTTATTACACTGTTATGTGAATAAAGTTTTTAGTAAAAGTTTTTTCAGAAAAATCCCACAAATATTTAGTAAAGACCGGAGAAATTCCGGGCACGCGGGGTGCTTTTTCAAACAAAACCTTCCGGTGGCAAAAGAGTCATATTATTTTTCTAAACGGTTCCTCGGGTACCTAACATTTTCCAAAAATTAAACCCCGGGTGGTGACTCTAAATTTTCTTTTTCCCTAAATTCGCGCCTCTTTTTCAAAACAAAAAAACAAAACAGCGTGGGCCCCGACCGTCCACAGGGTTTTTGCGTCAAGGGCCTCGCAAAAAGTAACATGGGCGACGCTAATAGTCTTTTGCGACAGCCATGCGACGGCAATGTGGGGGACGTCGTTGGTGGGGGTCTCTCAAAAGTTTTTTGTGTCAGCAAGGGCCGTCGCAAAGTAATTGCGATGGCCAAGAATCCTTTTTGCATCGGCGGTAATCTTGACTAAAAAAGATAAAAAAATACATATAATTATTAGCATCGGGTGGTTTTGCCATCTCAAATACTATTCCTTTTGCATCGGCAAAATGCCGCATCACCATAGCCTTACTATATAACTCATGTTTTTGCGTCCGAGTTGCTGCCGTCACAAAAAAAAAAACATCCAAACAACCTGGACCTGTAATCAATTGTGCTGATTGTTTTTTCCCCCCCTAATTACTCATACTAAGCTGCATTTATAGTTTCCTAGGCATAGAAAACAATCACCAAGCATCCAGACCATGTCCTCATCAGCCTGTTCACACAGGAACTCTTTCATTCAGAAACTAATTACATCCATAAATTGATCCATTCATTCAGTTCCAAAAGGAGAGATCCAAATAACATTATTCGAATAACATATTTAGGAAATAAAAGCTAAAGTTGGCCACACCAATAGCATGTCAAACAAAGTAGAAACCGTGGTTTAGTTTAAGACGTACAATAATGCAAAATAAATGGAATCCAAAATGTTGCAGCTTCTCAATCGATATTCGCTTTAGTCCTCGACAAACACCTGAAAAAGAAGATATACAAGAATGAGGGCCAGAGCTTTGTAGAGAAAAGAGGAATTTCAATGATTCAGGGAGATGGGAGGTAATTGCTCAGTATGGGCCTTCAATGGCTTGTCGACTACATCAGTCAATCAAGCCACAGTAGAAATCCCACAGATGAAGAGAAAAACATCCATGTAAAGAAAGATAAAATAAAACACCATGAATCTCCATACATTTAACACTATAGTGAATCCCCCTTGGAATCAGGTTTGGCAGATACCGGTTTAGCTAACGCATGTAGGCTAAAAGAGTTTTTCGTATACGTATTAGCAAGAATCTTGGTAACTCCAAAAATATTTCAGTTATGCTCCTACCTATTATCTGGATATGCAAAGGAGAGATGTACGGATAATGAAGTCCATCATCTTAATTATAATTTACATCATGGTACAAGCTAACGGGTATTTATGTACCTGATTAGCTGCCTACACTTCGGGCATTGTTTCCCGCATTTCTCAACCACATAACGCAAGCACTTCTTGCAAAAGCTGCAAAATTAAGACAAACATTCCAATTCCGTCACTTTGATTGATCGTTTAAAACTTAGAATATGTGCAAACGGATTCTCACCTTAGATTATACCTGTGTCCACAAGAAGTACTTGGTTCAAAGCAAATCTCCAAACAAATCTGCCAAATAGATCAAACTCAATTCAGATTAAAGAAATCACAGTTTAGCATATTTGATTTAAGTTTCAAATCTTAAACAAAAAAGAGTGGTTGAATCAGAACTTACTGCACAAGATAGCTCTTCCCGAGTCGATCGATACACGGAGGAGTAGAACTCGAGGCAGACAATTCTTGCTCTCCATTTTCTTCTCTTCATCCGCGTTAGTTTTCGATTCAACCATCTTCTTCCCACTCTCTGCCTATTCAACTTCAATTAAACTCAACAAAGTGAAGCACCCAACTTTTGGTCCTCTTTTATTCCATCAGAGTTACCATTTTTTATGAAAGAAAACCATTTCCAATCCTTACATTTAATGTTGCATTATATTTTAGTACAACATAACCGGTGGAGAAAATTTGATGAAAGGATGGGGCTCATATTTTGGCCTTTTTTAGCTCAAATACAAATCTAGTGAAGGAATGCAAATGCACTTACTCCAATCAAACTCAGTGAAATGAACCACCCAATGACCCAAATTTGACCTGAAAAACAATCATCTCAAATTCAAAACTCAGTAACTTTCCTTGACAATGTAAAGAGAATTGGGGCATTTCACCCTATAAAATAGAAGAAATGGCCAAAATTGAAAGAAAAAGAACAATAACCCTTTTTCATAACTTCTTTTCATTATTCATTCCAGGGTTATATCTAGGTTAATTTGAGAAGAGCAGACACTTGAAATAACTAGACAAGATTATCAAGCCAAACCAAGACGGAAGCCCCGGTCAATTAGGGTCACCAACATGAAGCCTTCGTCATAATTGGATTCATGTCATAAGGATCTAGCAATATTTTCAACGTAAGAAATATTCTAACTCATTGGGACAAAAATTGTGCCACGAAATGATGGTTATATGCATTCACGCTACCGTGCCAAATGTCCTAGAGTTAGTTTTAGCTCTTATCAAGCTTCAACTTTGGAATAATCCCAACTCCAGGAGGCAGCAGTTAACACTTAACTCTAAATGTGGCTCAGGCTGCTCGGTCTATAAGCAAGATCATGGATGAAGATTATCTGGGGGATGACGATGAGATCATAAGCAATTTTTCTGTTACAAGCTAGCTCTGTCGTTAGTGGTGTTTGTCTTGGGTGTTTGGTTGGGTTTTCTGTGGGGTGTGGGTGTTGGGTTTGGGGCGTGCTTTCTTGTTAGGGGGTTTTGGTTGGCTCCTTGCCAGCATCTTCTTGTTTTGGTGGGTTATTTCCTTCTTGAGTCTTGGCAGCTTGGGTTTGTTGGTTGTGGTTTCCTTCTTCGAAGGTTTTCTCCGCCTCCACCCTGTTGTTTGTTTTGGATCCTTTTAATTTTTGTAATTTGTTTCCAAAGATTAATAAATTTTGCTTTTAAAAAAAAAAGCAGTTAACACTTAACTTCATCAAAAATTGGTCCCTTCGCATTAAGTATCTTAAAGAAGAAAGGTACCTTAGATATGTACCCCTTTCTTGGACTAGAGGTTGAACGAGGACTTTGCATCAGATCCTTTCCCCCAGAACTATATGCCCTGCTATTGCGATGAGTCTGATGACCGAGAAACGGCACCACAATATGACTAGCTCCATACTGAATGCAAGAAAATTAAGTGATCAAAAGCCTCAAATTTTCAAAATTGGCCACATTGGACCCAAAACCAATTCTAGCTGATAAAGAGTACAAGAATAACAGACTTGGATGAAAGAGAAACGACTCTTTATGACAAGTGGACAAGTTCAAAAAGCAAACAAATTGCATGAAATGCACTATGTATATGAGATCTATGTGTTTAAACTAAATAATGGTAACAACTATCATGTTCAAAGAAGAAAACTCAGAATCTGGAAGAAGTAATGATAGCTAAATGGGAGAATAGAAACATATAAGGTGGTTCAAGAAGTCACCATATTCGGTCCAGGAATCCTCCACTCCTAAGGAAGGGTTTCGTTCTCTTTCAACAAGGTTTAAAACTGCCTGGACAGCTCGTTTAACTCTATTAGACTGGGAATGGTTTCCCTACTCAATTTCAGCTCCGCACAATCAACATGAGAAAAAAGAATAAAAATTTTATAGTCCAAAATCTATAGCAGTTAAGTAAATGATGATCAACTACGAAATAAGCCCAAGACTTTTTACTTCATATACTCCATATCCAAGTAGAACACAATGCCAAACGCACACACACTCTCTCTATATCTCTCCTCTTGTCTTTTTTATTCAATTAATCGGTACTCATCCAAATCCAAGGATTACATGTCCTAACATAGCACCCAACACAAAAAACTATGTTAGAACTCCAAATCGGAGAAAATAACAATTTTCATAACATATAAGGAAAAGAAATCAATGAATTAGCATGACAACTCTTCCTGTTACCCAAAAAAATAAAAATAAAAAACCCATAGACTCATATTGGAGAGATTGTGCATGTACATAATGCTTCTTGTTTGAGAGTATATATGTCACCCAAGGTTTTTGTCTGTATGTATAATAGAAACTCTAAGCCTAGCTCTATGTTTTGTTTCTTTTGATAAAAAAAAATATATGTTTTCCGTTTCTTTTGATAAAAAAATGCTTTTCTTCTTTTATGGCCCTTTTGGATGGTGAGATAAGAAAGGGGAGCCCTTTTCTCGCCCAATCTAACGACAATGGGAAGAGCCAATCGAAAATTTCCTCTATGTTCTCTAACGATAAATATAGGAATTGATATACTTCAGGTATCTAATTGCACTTTTGTGAAGTTTAAGTCCTAAGAGCATTACCAACCCAAAAATAAAAGTAAATTTAGTTGATCGCCATCATTTCTGCCATTTCTTTAGTTTTCATTCAAGTCTCAATTTCTCATAGGGCACCAAATGCTCAAAGATTCTATGTGAAGAAAAGAGTCTTAGATATATACGTAGTGTAACTTGTCGCTTGTCAACACACTTAGTCTAATAGATAAATAGAAACTTTTTTTCTCAAAAAAGGTAAAGATAATAAAGTCATAATATATGATGAATGAATGTGCAAGAGTTTAATTAACCCCCACACTCTTCACTCTACATAGTATATATAGCACATATGTCTTCTTTCCCTACAAGAAAATTAAACATTAGGAGGAAGAAAAATGTCAATGGAAATTGCTTATTCTACATGACAAATTCCATCCTAAATGATGTGGGAATGACATTTCTAAAAATTATAACTTGACCAATAGCGTTGAATGTCCTTATGGTAAGTCAAAACACTTCTCACACACCTTCAATCCTTTACCTGTTAATGACCATGATTTTGACTGTTATTATCTCTTACCAATTCCTATAACTTGAAAACGATACATGTCTTCTTGTTATAGTTCTTGACTTGCTAAATTTCATAGCTAAATCTTCAATCCCCTTTACAAAATACATATATAGGGCTGATAAACGAACCATGGTACTTGGGTTCAAGCTTGTGTTCATTCGTTAACAGCTCGTTCAAGATTGGTTCATTTCGTAAATAAATGAAGGTTGAGCATTTTTTAAGCTCGTTACGCTTTCAAACCAAGCTTGAACAAACTACCACTTGGCTCGTTTAGCTTATTATACATAAAAAATTCCAACTACTTGAAATGGGCTCGTGTTCGGCTCGATTAAAGCCTCAGCTATGCTTGAACACATTTTAAAGCCTGTTAAGTTTTCGAACAACCAACTGGTCGTCTTATTGTTAGTTTGTCACCCCCTATACATGAATGTATATATAAATATATATACATTAGTTGTATATATAGGAATAATTCCCAACTCAATCAGTTTCAAAGAGCATAGAAATTTTGCAAAAATATGTTCAAAGTATGGCCCCGTACTTAATTAACACAACCAAGCCCCATAATCATTTCATCGAACAGTTTCTATGCGTCGATCTATATGTCAAGAAATGAGTTTTTACAATCAATTAGATAGCAGAAAAGAAAAGAAGCTAAGAAATGAGTTTTTACAATCAATTAGATAGCAGAAAAGAAAATAAAAGAAATGACCAGATGTTGTTCGTTCATTGCAAAAAGAAAGGGACAAGTTAAACAGTAGAACCAGTACCAACCTGTGAAGAAAAGAGAAGGCGGAACGGACGGTACGCTTAACAACCACAAGATTAAAGAGTAGGAAAAGAGCCCTAAATTGCAAATATTTTATCAACATACAGAAGCATACTATTATTTTTTGGGCAAAACGAAAACACTTGAAATTTTTCCCCCCACCGCCAGGAATTGTTTTTTGCGCTTAAAAAATGAGTATTTACGTCCGGGGGTTGTTTTGCTGTCGCAAACATAACATATTTGACACAAGTTTTTTGCGACAGGGATATGTTTGACATAAATTGATACTTTTTGAGTTGGGATCTACTGTCGTTGCAATAAAATAGCTTTTTGCAACGGCATTTTCTGGTGATGCAAATAGGTTGACACCAAAAGCACATTCTCTTGTAGTGTATATGTACAAAAATTCAACAACTCTTGTGAATATATGTTGAATTCCTACTTCCAAGTTTCAGCCCCAATTGTTGGGATTCCACCCCGTGTGAGCTGGATAGGCCTAGGCCCAGTGGGAGGGTTATGGTTTTATTGTTGTAACTCTATAATTACTCTTCATGTCTTGATTAGGGTGTGTGACAAACTAAAAGAGGCAGTGAGTGTGAGAGAGATACACACAAGAGAACGGTGAGGACTTAACTGTAGTGAGATTGAGAGTGAGTGTGTAACCACAAACACAGATTTATCTCCGGATTATAGTGAAATCCCCCTCCCCATGGAAGTACGTCCGATTGGCAAAACCACATAAATTGTGTGTCTCGTTTCTTGCTTGATTTTACTATTTTCGTGCATGTGGTGTGACGTTTGGCAAAACAAACTTGTACCAGAGCGAGGTTCGAAGCACCATATAGTGCGAAGCAGTTGGATAATCACTCGAAAGCCATTGGAGCACCATTTCGAAGGTCTGGTCGGATAAAACAGTTGACGAAAATTATTTTTGATCAGTGGGTCAGGTGCGGCTCTCGAAGACGATCACAACGGTGTGTGGGTGGTCGTTTTGGTCACCGCAATAGTGCACACGATCGATTTGAACACAGGCGGGCAAGGCGAACGGCGGCTTGGATTGTGTTTGGATCAAACGTGATCAGATACACGTTTAGAGCACAGGGTTTTCTTCGTCTCGAAGAGACGATCACAGTGGTGGTCGGAAAGTGGTCGTACAACGTCAGACGTGCTCACACGCGTCAATGAAGTGAAGGCATGTGAGATCTATCGTGTGCTAGGGTTGTACGCGCGGCGGCTGGAGTTTAAGGGGCTAGGGCTGACGTCATCAGTCCTAGGGCTAACGCAAGCGAGGGGTTCAGATCGGGTTTGACCAGAGAGGGTTTAGCGGCCGGTTTAGGCCGATTCAGACCGGTTCCGGTTCCAATCCCAGGTTCGGATTGTGGAGATTTGTTATGAATTTTGTCGGTATGTTTTATTTCCCTGTTTTTAAAACATTTCGTGGAGTTTCAAATCAAATGTGGGAGTTTCTTGTGGTGGTTTTTTGTGACTATCTTGATTGTGGAGATGTCGGAGGTTAACATGAATGCGATGTTACTTTTTACGTCAAGTAATTATGCAATTTGGAGGCCTCGGATGGAGAATATGCTCACTTTGAGAGAGTTATACGAACCCTTGGAACACATAGGAGTCAAACCGACGGAGACAAAAGTAGAGGATTGGAAGAGAATAAACAGGAAATTAGTAGCTTTGTTCCGCCGGTGTATTGGACAGGAGGTTATTCATCATGTAGCGCATGAGACAGACATTTACGCTCTATGGAAGAAATTAGAGGAGATGTATCAGTCGAAAATTGTGAAGACCCGGAAATTCATATTTATTTTTCGTAAATAACAATGGGGTAATGTGAGGAATGTTGAGAAATGATGAAATTGACTAAGGGTTGGAGTGTTGGTGAGATACATGTTGATTGTGGTGTATTTGATTTACACGAGTCACTTTTGGACTTCTAGTGTAATTTTGTTAAAAGATAAAGTGCATGTGTGTATTTGTGTGGGGTAGATGAGAGAGAGGACATCACTTCCCCTCCTCCATTTTGGCCGGCCATCCATCTATCTCTCTCTCCTCTCTCTCTCACTCACTTCATTTACTACATTAAAGACCCATAAAACCTTCACAAAATCTCACCTCCAAACTTACTTCCTTCACAAAACCTTCCTAAAATGACGAAACCTTTGTGTGGGTTAGCCTTTTTGTTATTTTTTGTAACACTTTCCACACACAGCAGTTTGGTGCACATTGAGGACACACGGTCGGCATAACGAATGTCGGCCATGATTTGTTGCATATCGGCCGTCCTTTCAAGATTGCGACCGATGTTTTAAATGTCGGCCGACATTCCAGTTGGTTTAACATCAGAGCCTCTGGTCTTGTATTTTATTGTCAATACGCATGCGACTGCTTTCGTCACCCATAACTGCTAAACCACTTAAGACAAGTACGTGTTCAAGACAAAACAATCAAACAAGGCGATATTGGTTAAGCAAAGTAAAGGCCGGTTGCAAGACCGGACGGAGAGAGGTGCCTAACACCTTCCCCTCGCCGTACATTGGTTCCCGAATCCACGACTAGAATCAATGGTCATGCTTTTTCTTGGTTTAGACTAAACTAAGTGGCGACTCTGAACGTTGTTGGTGTCGCGCAATGGGCACCGTGGATTATCGAAGCTTGATGTAACAGAGTCTTAAACATGCCAACGGATTCAAAGTAGCGACAAAGCCCAATGCATCCAACATTGGCCATCCTGTGTACTGACGGCCCAAACCCGAGGCGAGAGCCTGCGGAGCGGGGTATCTACACATTTCACATAAAAAGACATATCTATGCTTCCAAAATACAGATAAATGACAATATTACAATCAAACTTACCAGTACAAATGCTAACATATCGTCCTTGTAAACTCTAGGCATCTTGTGCCAAGTTTTATAGTGGAGAGGCCCATACTTCCCATTTCTTGCTAGAGTTTCTAAGAAGTGGCTAAAAGTGCTATTATTGAAAATTGGTTATCCTTTGTCGTTGAATAGAACTTTTACCCGCTCATCGTCGCGTTGGCCCAAAACTTTGCAAATAAAACTAGGACCTCGTACTTTTGTACATTTTTTCCAGCTACCTGCAATTTATTGATGGCAAGATAGTGAATGAGTACACTTATAGCAACAAAAAAAGAAAGAAAAGAATAGATGAAGAATCAGTAACGAAAAAATTGGATGAATTAAAGTGCACATATCTCATGTAGCGGAGGAGTGGATAGATGAAGAATTAACTCCAACTCTGTACACCTCATGGTATGGGTACGAGGTGAGAATCTCATTGCTCTGCTGATATAGCTTAAATACAGAGTGATTTTTGGTTACTTTTCAGTGGGAAAATACACAGATAGTATAACGCAAATGACGAGATGAGAAAACCTCTTACTGTGGTTTTTCGCAAAACAGAAAGGGGGGAGATAACTGTGTTAATTCCCCGCACAAGTAAAAGACTATTTATATGTCTGTAGGAAAAAGTTAAAAATTCCCAATCGGAGCCGACAACCGACAAGCCGGTGGGTCTCAAGATATATCTGGTAGAGTTTTAGAAGGTAAAAATGAGTGCAAAAGACTTAGAAGATCTTTTAGTAAAAAATTAAATTTTGCTACCCAGAGCTAAAAAATGGTCTTCGGTAGGACCCGGGATATCCGCGGTATGGTTTATAGGCTAAAATAGGAGTTTGAGACTCGAAAGGTATTTTGGTAAAAAGTTGGAAAATTTGGTGTCGAAGCCACGAACTTCGGTCGACGGGCCCCAGGAAACTTTCAGATCGACTCGGTAGGTTGAATAGGCCCTGGATAGGACAAAAGGGTGTTTTGGTAGCTTTGATATGAAGCTGACTTCGAGCCTGCCTGAAACTAACTCGAAATGGACCCCAGGACACTTCCTTACTTACTCCGAGGGAAAATATGACCTAGGGAGACAAGTAGGGGTATTTTGGTAATTTTGGCATGGAGCTGACTTTGGGACTGGAAATTACTCTAAATGGACCCTAGGACACTTCCTAACTGACTCTGTTTAGGGAAATACGCCAAAGAGACAAGTAAGAGTATATTGGTAATTTCGGGGAGAAGCTAATTTTGGGGCCGGAGGTAATTCTGAACGGGCCCTACGACTCCTGGGTATGCTTGACATGGTCTGATAATGCATATTGTTACCCAAAAGGCAACCTGGGGGGGGGGGGGTGGTGTAAATAGGGTTGCTAACAATAATTCCCAAATAAAAAATTACTAATTTAAATGAGAAAAATAAATAGCAAAGCAAATGAATAAATAATTTACATAATAAAAATAAAGGAGATAAGGGAGAGAGATATCACACAGAGATATATAGTGGTTCGGTCTGAGCTTTGTCCACCGCCCAGCCTAGTCCTCTGGCCTAAGGAGTTACTGTTTTACTAATCCAACATACAGCTTCTGGTGCTGATTAAACCTTACAACCACAACGCTAACTTTCCCGAGGAGTTAGCCGAACCGCTAGAGTTTATCTCACAAACTCTAAAATCACTCACAGAACAAAACCCAGTTCTGCAGTGGCTCACTGAGAATTTTTCTCACTCTCAATACAACACTGATAAGAATTTGTGGTGTGGAAAAATAAATCTCTCAAAGAGTGATACATAAATTTGCTCTCAAGGCTAAAAACTAATATGAAAATGAAGTGAAGAGAAGTGAAGTGAATATTGCTCTGTACGTATATGAAATTGCTCTGGTGTAGCTTGGTACTCAACAATGGCAGAAGCAGCTTTCTTTTATAGCCTGAAGTTTTCGACCGTTTGAATAGTTCCGTTGAGTAGAAATCTTCTTGCAGCAAAAGCTTGATGTTCATTTATTGCATATATGAACGTTGAGTATAATTTGCTGAGCTACAAATCTACTTTACAGATTTTCCTTCAATGCGTGAGTCCGTTGAGCCGCATTGTTGTGTGTCTTTGATTTGCAACTATCTACAGCCTTATCTTCAGAACACAAGAAGTCAACAATGGCAGAGAAAATGAAGAACCGGATGACCAAAGCATTTACTGATGGGACCAGAATATGAACCTTTCAAAACCCACAATTTAATTCATGATGGAAATTTGAAATAGCAAATGGGATAGGCCACATGATTCTAATCAATACGTGCAGTATCAATTTTGTCAAAATATGAAATGCCATTGTGGGCAAAGGTTTTGTAGGCTTAACACGTGGGTCAAGTTCGGAAGATAATTTTCGGTCAAAACATTTTAAGATCAAGGGGTCTAGTAGCATTTCTCTTTCCTGAGACAGTAGGAAAATGTTTTACAACGGCTAATGTTTTAAGCAATGACATTTTAACATTATTATAAGAAATCAATTTTGTCGTAATATAATCAAAATCAAATATTTCTAACAGATATAGAACACTATATTAGCGATACCGTAAATATAAAGGAATTTACTATTCAGATCCTGTGCGGGAACTCGTGCAGCGTAAAATGCTGTCAGTCGGTTTTCAAAAGTATTTAAAGATTTAGCGATAATATGATGATGGGAGAAAAGATTTTAAACTTGTTTTGACTGAACCCTCATCGGGCTGCGTACGTATCCCCTGCGCATAAAGGAAACCAGGTCACTTCGTAGTTCGGACCTTGGTCCGAATTATAAAAAGAGATTTGAATTCATTTGAATTAATCCTGAACGTAAGTCAAGGTAAGCGATCTCAGAAAATACCGGAAAAGACCCAGTATGGAGGTAGAGGTATAAGGAGACCTTCGCCAAGCCTGAGCCATTTTGACAGTCTTTCCAATATTCATCATCTCAATACTCAACAAAACTATCACGATGCACATAAGTAGAGACACGTTGATATTATGGTGAATTCTATTGACTCACAGACTAAATAAAATGCAAATATGCAGTAAACGGCGTTCAAAACTAGACGTGGGCCTAGCTCACATGCCGGCCAGGCTGCCACAATTTTCAATATGCAGCTTACATGCTAAATCAAATAAGCAAGCATATATTAATATTTGAAATGAATTTACTTATAGACTCCGGCTCAAACCCTAGATTGAGAATCGGACAACGATTCTGCTATGTATTTGAGAAATCGGTGAAAAATCAGCTATAGCCTCCAGCAGAAAGTGGATGATTTTATCTCGGTTCTCAGGCAGAGTAACGGCAGGATTTGTAATCTGCGATTCCTTTTGAAAGAAATCCGGCAGCGCTTCTACGGAACACTGAAAAACTTCGAGTCGCAATCCGTGATTGTGGCAAAACTATGGCTCGACGGACAAAGACTCTATCGAGAAATTCGGGTGAGGGTCAGCCTAACCCTCAAGATTTCTTGGAGAAGAGGAATCTGCACCTTGTTTGGTTAAGTTCTTGAGAACCAGTTTTCAAGACCTGTTGAAAACTATTGTTGAAGTGGTGGGTCCCTCCCTCCCTCCCAACTTTTACCACAGAAAAAAAAAAAAGAATCTAACGCCCCCAAATCATCGATACAGAGCAAAAGAGGAAGAGGGAGGACCACCCACCACCACCTCCCCTGCCTCCCCCCGCCGGAAGGAGACTCTTGGGCCTCCGGCGAACACCACTGACGGCGAGCTTGGAACCACGAAGGGAGGAGTTCGACCGTTTAACCAAAGAGCAACCTTCGATTTCACCGAATTGTGACTGTTGTGTTTTGTTCGTTACCGTAGAGAATTGCGGCAAACAAATTGCTGCTCGTGATCTCAAGATCACCTGTATAAGGCTCCAATTTCAGTTCGCTCATATTGGGCATTTTTTTGGACACAAACCCAATTGAAAAGCATGTGAACGCGTGTACGGTATACAGTAAACAAATTGTACGGTTATGTAAAAAGAAAAAAAAAAGGACAGAAAACCCAAATGGGGAAACCAAACAGAGGTGAGTTCTTGAAACCCGGTTCTCAAACCCTAAACAAACAAGCCCCTGGTTTTCTCGGATCAAGATGTCCACCACGAGCATTTCTCAGACTAAAGTTGGAGAACCGCGAGGGGTCAAAACTCTAGAGATTGAAAGTGATAGAGCACCACGAAGGGTAGAAACTCAATAGGGGTGTAAAAATATGAAGAGGCGTATGGGTGGCAACGGGGCAGGTTTTGACCTACCGCTACCCCTACCCTTAAAATGGCAAACTACCCCTGCCTCGTCCTTACCCTGACCAGGTAATGGAAATCTACCCCCATGCCCTACCCTATCAATGATCGGGTTTACCCTACTCCTTAATTCTCTCACGTATTTGATCCTGCGCAACCATCATTCATAAGCACATGCCTTCTCCAAATAATCACAAGCTATTGCAAATTGAAAAAGCAATCCTGATTAAGAACTAACAATTCATTCATAAGAACCTACTACTCTAATCACCACAACTATTGCCAAAAAAAATACGACTTGAAGTTAACCTAAATCTGAAGGGGCTGGTTCCCCTCACACTTAAAATAACACAAAAAAATGACACCTCACTCTTTCGGGCCCTACTGTAAAGTTCTAAATCGTTCATCTTGTTTAAATGAGTGAAATAAGAAGTCCTGCAAAATTTCAGTTCAATCGAATATTGGTAAGTGCTTGATTCAAACAGTTTAAAAAACATTATTTCCTGTCATAGTTTTTGTAAAACTGGTTGGATCAAACACTTTTCGATATCCGATTGAGCTAAAATTTTGCAGGACCTCCTATTTTACTCATTTAAACAAGATCAATGGTTCAGAACTTCACTGTGGGGCCCAGAAGAGTGAGTTCCATAAATTTGTGTGTCATTTTTTGTGTTATTTTAAGTGTGAGGGGAACCGGCCCCAAATCTGAAATGGAAGATTTTTTTTTTATATATTATGGTACTTTAATGGAATAAAAATATAAGGGTTCAATATATCGGGGTGTGGTTGCTTTACACCCAACTTTGTTTATTTAGTAGGCTTGCCCAAAGAGTTGGGCTTAAGTCGGAGATAGCATAATACCAGTAAGACCGGATCGAATCCACAGGGACCGAACGTACCGAGCGTGAAAGTTGTCTTGCGCGTGAGGGTTTTTAGCCTTAAAGCGGCAAACTTTGAATTTGTGATTTGGGGTGGAATTCTCTCGACTTCGAGAACAACTCAGAATATGAAAAGACTAATTAAAACTAAGGCGAGGTCTAGGGGATTTCAACACCCATGACTCGAGTCAATTCATTCTCCTCTAAAATAACCGGCTCGGAGATGTCGTTAAACATCTCCGAACGAAAGATTTGGCTTTTGATCTCATCTTTGAACTAGAAATGGTGTTCGGTAAAGTTTAAGGTTCTTTGAGAAATTGGCAAATCCCGAGGGTGACATAGCCCAAAGCATCCCACGTGGCAACGAGTGTAGCTCTTGCCTACGTGAGATCAATGAGGTTAACAACCCCCTGTTTTGGTACATAAAGATCAACCCGTAACTTTACTAAACAAGAGATGTTTACCACATGGCGAGGAGAGCGAATCAACCTAAGTCACGGGGTGCTAATCACCCTATGACCAAGCCTACGTAAACTACTCGATCATTACTACGAGAATCATGACTAAAAACTTGAAGGAAATAAAGAACATGACATATAACTCTAAAAACTGATTTTATGTAAAGATCCTAGGTTTACCTACAACATTAATTCACGAGAAAATGAAGAACAACAACTACTTGATCTTTCAAAGGAAATGACTAGAAAAATAAAGACGAAATTAAACCGACGAAAATGAGAATAAACTAGATTTATATGAAGATCCAAACACGAACTACAACATTAATAAACGAGGTTTACCTTGAATCTAAGTAGAAAGCATGAAATCCTAGAGAGAAGGTAGAGCAACAACAATGGAGTTTCCTCCTAAAACTAAACTAAACTAAAGTGAAGGAGAGAAAGAGGGAGGGAAAGATATATACAAACATACTTTCTCTCTCACAAAATATCCTAAAAGCAGCTAAAGTTGTAAGTTTCCATAAGTGGAAAGTGATAAAGTTGCTCAAAAAAGCTATCTGGGCCATTTGGTATCGATACCCAAGGAGTGGGTATCGATACAAACCTTTAAATTTTCCCATGTAGCAATCTGGTATCGATACCAATGAAGTGAGTATTGATACCCAATGGGCTGGATTTTTCTGGCACCAACTGGGGCACTTGGTATCGATACCAATTAGTGGGGTATCGTTACCAATGCCTTCGGGCAAATTTTGACCCGACTTCGCTGGCACGCCCCGGCTTCATCCGAACTCGGAATGCGGCGATTCTTGAACCATTGGAAAGCTCTATGTGTCTACTTTTAAACCCAATTGGCCTCATCTTCATGGCTTTTGTATCTTGAGAGAAATGAGCCTTTTCCTATTAGTGTGTCGGATTTTCTTGAGGCTCATAGCTCCAGATTTCTTGTTCCTTTGTTTTCGTGCCTTCCTTGAACCTTCCAAAGCTCATTGAATCGACTTCTAAGCTTCGTCGATTGTCCTCCACGGCATTGCGGGACCTTGGGTACATCCGGATATAACCGGGGATTATTTGGAGCTTTGGACACGCCATTTTAGCTCCAATTTTCTGAAACTCATCAAAAACACAACTCGTGCAAAATCAATCATTTAAAGGCACAAAATGCACGTTTGTGTGATCTTAACGAGCGAGATAAGCTTGAATATGTACAACATTTGGGGCTTATCAGTGGTACTATTACCCTTAACCCTACCCTAACCTGGTCAGTTTTTCATTCCCCCCCCCCCGCCGCCCCCCCCCCCCCCTCCCCCCTCCCCACCACTCTGTAGCTCTTAAATAATATG
>JAXBDA010002351.1:0-43448 GCA_036023075.1 Gaultheria prostrata
AGAGAGAGAGAGAGAGAGAAATTAGGAAAGATTAGGGGAGAGAAATATTAGGAAAATTAGGAGAGAGAGGGTGTTTTGGGGTTTATTTGAATTTCAAGAGGGAATCATAAGTATTCAAATCTCATAAGATGGAAGTATAATGATATTATTAGTATAAGATGTTTAATTAACTCTCCCAAAAAAGAAAGTGCTAGGACAAGATTCGAACTTAGACAAAAAAGCATACCTATATAAAGTGCGAAAAAACTAATATCTATAAATATTCCTGATTGGTACTCCTTTTTTTGGCCCAAAATCGGATGCCTCAAGGCCGGGCCTGTTCGAGAGCGACGATGGCCAATAGTTGTAAGATGATAAAGACACTCTTTTGTACTAGAAGTTGGGCTTACACTTTAGGTGTGTGCGTATGTGAATACATAAGACGTGAACGTGGATAGTTGAGTTCGAGTGATTTTACTATTTTTCCCATACAGTTAATTCATGTTATAAAAAAAAAGTAGTTGCAAAAATTTGTTTCTTATCATGACAATGTTAAAAATTACTTTTGTGACACAGCTTCAACAATTTGTGCACACTAATTAGTGTTATCTCTTTCTATATTATATTAGAGTTATTACTTAGTAGGGATTTTTTTTTATAAATGTTGTAAAATGACGTATGTGCACACGAACTTTTTTTTCCCGTAAATTCCCCGAAGTAGAATAGTAATTGAAAATTGATGGAATGCAATTTACTATCATTATATAGGAAAATGTTTGTTTAGGTTGTGTTGAAAAATATGAAAAATGGATCGGAGTATGAGAATGTTTATTAAAAAATATAAAAACTGTATTGAAATTTGTGTCTGTGTCATTAGTAGCTTATATTGAGAGGTTGTTTGGGAAATAATTTTTTGCATTTTTGACTTCTATTTTTCTATTTTGGGTGTTTGGCACACCCAATCCAAAACTCATTCTTTAAAAACATGTTTTCCAAATTGCACAAAGGAGAGCAGAAGTGAAAAAGAGGTCTGGACCTACATTTATTTTTTGGTACATCTGGATCTACTTTTGAACTTCTCCACTCATTTCTGTACTTTCAAAATTCATTCTGACCATAATCCAAAAAATTAAAAATAAAAAACTGAAAAGTAGGCTCTCAAACACCTTAAAATAGTCCAATTGTATACTATATAAATTTATCGGACGGCAATTGACCATAACCATATTAAGTTGTTTTCTTAAATGATACACCAATAAAATACACCTGTCCGTCGAGATACCCAAGCTGACCCGAATAGCCTGCCGGAAAAATAATATAGGAGTATAAATAAATAAATAAACAAACATACCCCTATCCTATCAGCAGTTGTTCCGAAGCTTAGACATGGACCATTGGGAATAGATTCAATAGAATATGGCCGAAATTCCACGTACTTTACTTTACGTGGCTGCACCACGTGGTATTGGTTACAGAATGGAATTTTATTTTGTTGAACATAGAGAAAAGAATATGGGAACATTACCTGGGCCTCCCCTGAGGTTTGGCTTTAATACAAATTTCCGCTCACATTTGAACAATAGTAATAGGATACCCCAGTGTCAGAACTTGTGCAGATTACAGAGTTATTTGAGTGCTTGGAAAGACTCTTTGACCTTCAATCACTTATGAAAATTAACCTATCCTTCTCTTCTTCACCTTGTTTCTATCTTTTCTCTTAAAAAGTCAACACAATAAACTTATGTTCTGATGTCTTTTAACTCCGTCTTTTAACGTCTTCTTTTTAAAAGTTCATTTTCATCATTTCTTCTTCTTTTGTGTGTATGTTTTATATATATAAGGGGCCCTTATTGAACTTTACCATAAGGACCAAGCCAATTTTCGTATTTTCGGACCTAATTTTGACGATCCAAACCGCTCAATATTTTTAAAATGTGTTTTTAAGGGCCCTTGCGAGAAATCATAAAAAACAAATGCGCGGAAGGGCTTGATCCGATCAGTTTTTTATAAAAATGCTATACATAACGTTTTTATCGAAAACTGATCAGATCAAGCCCTTCCAGATATTTTTTTTTATGATTTCTCGCGGGGGCCCTTAAAAACATGTTTTAAAAATATTGAGTGGTTTAGATCGTCAAAATTTGATCCGAAAATGGGAGGTCCTTATGGTAAGTTCAATAAGGGGCCCTTATTGGAAGCTCCTTGTATATATATTTATATAATTTTTTGACTTGACTTGACGAGATTTCTAGAGTTATTATTCTCTTAACTTCAAACGGGGCTTATTGCTATTGATTCGATGATTCCTATAGGACGTGGTCAACGAGAATTAATTATTGGGGATAGACAGACCAGTAAAACAGCAGTAGCCATAGATACGATTCTCAATCAACAAGGACAAAATGTAATATGTGTGTCTACATTACTTAATTTTGTTTATTACTCTCGTCGAGACAAAGTTATAGCTCTTAAAAATGTTAATTAGAAGCAAAAAGAAGATCAAAATTTGAACAAAACTAATTAGTATATTTTAAGATCATGATTTTTTAAAACAAGACGAGAACATAAATTAGTTCAACTTGTTTGTGTGATGAAAATGAGTGAAGTACGGAAAAACAAACTATTAAAAAGTAATTTCTCAAATGTGAGGGTACACATGTCATAGTTGACTGTTAGGTCAACTGAAAGAGCCGGCTAATTGTAACACAACTCCAAACCTAAACGAGAGAAGATGTAATTTCTCAAATGTGAGGGGATTTATATGTATTGAAACTAAACCTCAGGGAGTGTCAGTGTAATTTACCCAAAGAAAACTGTAGAAAGAAGAAACGAAAATCCGTCTCTGTCGCTTCGGATTGAAGAAGTAGAACGTGTCGTCCTACCGTCATTTATCCTTCGTCACCAAATATACGATTTATCAATACAAATACAGACAGATAAACGCAGACAGACACAGAGAGAGAGAGAACGCGCTAGAGAAGAATAAGTTTTAGAGAGAGAGAGAGAGAGAGAGAGTCATGTGCTGCGGAGGAGACGGACATTGCCGGCCACTGGGGTTCCTACTGGGCCTCCCCTTCGCCTTCCTTGCCTGCCTCATCTCCATCGTCGGCATCATTATCTGGATCGTCGGGTTAGCCCCTCCCTCCTCTCTCTTTCCCTCTCCTCTGTTTCTCCTTTTTGCAAAATCAATTTGGTTCTCGTAACACAAACACACACAAACACAAATTGGACTCACATACATATAGATGATGGATCTGTATGTTCTGATTAGGGTTTTAATGTGATCCGATCCGATCAGAATCTGAATTGGTTGATTAATAATTCCTAGTAAATTAATACGGATGCAGGTTGTTGTTGACTTGCATATGCCCATGTTGTCTGTGCGTAACGGTGATCGTTGAGTTGGCATTGGAACTCATCAAAGCCCCTATTCACGTCATGGAGTGGTTCACTGCTCAGATCCCCTGTTAATTTTCTTCTTTTTTGTCGATGGGTGTTAATTTTTATTCAGTTTTTGTTTTATTTTTTTCCTTCTAGTTTTCCCACACTTGCCCTGCCTATGTCTTTCCTCTGTGTAACTGATTGTACTTCCATCTTTTGATATATACTCCGCGTTGATTATTGGTGTTTAATTCAGAGTTTATGGCTTGGTTTTACTTCTGGATTCAATTACTGGAGATGCGATTTCTTCTTCCCATTGGTTTCCTTTTTAGAAGAAATATTTCAGTGCCGTGCCTGGTGGGCACAGGTGGCAGGGACATGTGGTGGTGCCCTTCGGCTAATTCAGACCATTCGGCTAATTCAGACCATCCATCTGTGTTTTGGGTGGGCTAGATTGTTGGGTACAAACTTATCCCTCAAAATTATAAAAATGCCACCGAACAATCTCAACAGATCTGGGCTGTCCAAAACACGAATGAACTGCTCAGATGAGCTGACAGGCTCCACGTGGCCTTGCCACCTGGCACCCGCCTGAGACTGAATTTTTTTGCCCTTTATAGGCTGAGTGCCCACTAAGGTAGTATTTTCGGTATTATGAGGGTACAATACAAGTTGTCAAATTAACAAGTCATTATTCTTTAGTTTTTTACAATTTATAGTCCAAAAATATTAGAGATTTTTACCTCTAGGTCTAGAAAAGAGAGATCTAATTACCACTAAGGTAAGTCACTTTTTTTAATTACCACCAAGGTGAATCACTCTTTTTTTGGTTTAGATTTATGGTGCACTTTCATATTATATGGTTTTAGTGGTTTAGGCACTTTCATAGGTTACCCTAGGATTTTAGGCACTTTCATAGGGTACCCTAGTCATAGGGTACCCTAGGGTTTAGGTTTAAGGTGCACTTTCATATTATAAGATTTTAGTAGTTTGGGCACTTTCATAGGATACCCTAGGATTTAGGCACTTTCATTGGGTACCCTAGTGTTTAGGTTAAGGGTGCACTTTCTTATACTCATATGATTTTAGTGGTTTAGGCACTTTCATAGGGTACTCTAGGATTTAGGCACTTTCATACGGTTTGGGGAGTTAAGGAGGGAGAGAGATTGCGCCATGTAGAATTACCTCACACTCCAGAATTTTGCATTTAATGAGACCACATAGCACACGCCAATAGCAAGTGGAGCGGGAGTGGATTACCTGGGTGATGCATTACCCGTGGACAACTAGAGCCCGGCGTAAAGTGAGGTAATTTTCGTACCTTACACGTAAATCCCCCAAAATATTAAAAATACCGTAGTTGAAACTCACCGTTTGTTTGAGCATTTGATTGGGGCAGCCGAACAAGGAATTACTTGTTGCCAGAGTCCAGGTAACAAAATACTATGCTAATGCATGATTGTTCATTGTTCATGAACGGCTTGATCGATCGAGTCGTATTTATTTTCGATTGTTCATTGATCTTTTAAGCTGAATAATGTTACTTCAAATGGATACTTACGTTCGAGTGATTTGATTCTTTGCATGAATTACATATTGAGAGCTAAAAAACGCACGTCGTGGATTGTTAAAATGAGATCGTGATGGGGTTTTGTTTCTCATCGGATGAGCGATATATAAATCATCACATAAGAGGAGCTTGATTTCGTGATCGTGTGCCAAATTCTTCATTGCCATTGGGCAGCCATTGATCTTTGAGGAGAACATGATCATGAAAACCATTACAGATTTACAGGCATAGATAAAAAAAAAAACATGTCTGGAGCATTGTCGGGATAAGAAGTCAACTGGATGAGATTAATGCCATGGATAAGAATCCTCTTTATTTTAAGATTTTAATTAGTACTTGAAAATTGTAGCTCAACCACCAGTTTACCAATTCAGTTTTGCGAAGTTTCAAACGAAACGTCCATATTATTATTATTTTTTTCATTCGTCATTCCTACTTTATTACATGGGGAGAGGGGGAGGAGGACTCAATCTCGGGATGCAGTGTGGGATATCCAAGTGCTCTACCACATGAGCTAGCCACCACTTACAAACGTCCATATTTATATTACTGTATTTTGAATATAATGAACAATTTGTACAATCAATTTGTATTTTACACACATGATCTACTCAGAACCTCCAGTTGGTACCTGCAAAGGGAGGGCGCAGCACCCGGGCTGTGCAATCCGAGTTGTTTGCTCGGCAATTCAACGGCAAAATTTTGACTTGCAATGATCGGTCGGATGTTGCACAATCGAGATGAGATCTGGACCGTTGGATTGCCGGGTGGACGGCTCGGGTTCCACAGCCCGGGTGCTGCGCACTCCCTGCGCAGCACCAACTCCGGACCCCCTAAAAGTGGTTGAAATTACCCAAACTTCATGGAGCTCAAGCTACGTTCTGCTTTGGTTATCACTTATCAGAGCCGCTTATTTAGTTCAATTGAACACATTTCTCATAAAGAACAAGTATTTTGCTTCAAAATTTTAGTTTAGATTGTAGACCTATATTTGATCAAACGCATATCAATAATATTCGATAGAATTTACTTTTTGAAAGAACAGCTAAAAAATAACGTATAAATTGAACGGATCTAATTATCAAAGTTGTGCCCATTATGGGCCTCATATGGAGTGGGTATCAATTTATTTATTTATTTTGATCTGTGAGCGGTATTGTTTGCCCACTTTTTGGGTTTGGGCTTGAACAAAATTTCACTCCATAGACTGCATTTTTTTTTGGTACACTGGAAATAAAAACAGAAACTAATGACACTCAAATGCCACTCCTCGCATGTCCACCTCGAGGAGGGGGATAATCTCTTCCATTAATATGCGATACCATCTTGTCCTCTTGATCTGCCCTCATGTTAGCAAGTTTGTCAGCTACCTTGTTGCCCTCACGGAGCGTGTGCTTAAGGCCACACCTGGTTATCTCCATTAAAGCCTTGCACTCCTCGATCAAGGTCAAATGTGGGGAGTGCCCTGGGTGGTCTCCATTGAAAAGAGCTATGGCTCCGACTCAATCTCCAAAGCTTCCATTCCTTGATTATGAACCAGCTCTAGTCCTCTGAACCGGTTATTTCTTAATTTTTGATATTCATATATTTAATTGGATATATATACATCGGTCAGTATCATTCTAAATTTTGTTCCACAAATAAAAAACAAGTCAAGAAATGCATCTTTTTTTATTTGGTCAAAGGCAAGATACTCAAGATGGACCCAAAAAAAAAAAAGGAAACAGAGGCAGCATCAAATTCTTTGTATATATTTCTTTTTGTTTCCAACCTTTTGATATTATTTTGGGGAGAATATGGACAGGTGTTGGGTGGTTAGTGCATGGGTTGACTTTCTAAAACCATATTATATTTACTGCGCTAATTTTTTATTTTTTTTGAAAAGATTTACTGCGCTAATGAAAAGCTATCGATTACTTGTTCCAAACAAGGTTCTTATGTTTTGGCTTAAAAGTCACCTGAGTTATTTTTTTGTCTTTATTTTATTTTTTTCGTGTTTGTTAGTTTTTCATTAATTTTTTTTGTTTTATAATTGAGTAGTCTTGACTCAAAAAAATAAAAACTTATGATCCAAGCTTAATTTTCTCTGAATAAAGACAAAAATAAGTAAAAAATTACAAATTTTTACACTTTATTCAACATTTGTTAGTTCGAACCAATAACACACAAAAATTTGATGCAAAACTATTAAACATGAAAAAAAAAAAAAGACAAAAAAAAAGGGTAAGTAGAGAGGAATTTACAAAAGAAAAAAGTGGGAAGCCTGCAGGGAGGAGGAGGATAGTTTTGTCTTCAGATCTTACATTCAATGGGTTTAATATCAATTTCAAGTTTCAATGATAGTTAAATTCTTTGAACCTAGAATAATTGAACGGAGCCTATAAAAAATAAAAAGGTATTAGTGAACTTATGTAGTCAAACGGCAAGGGGCAAATTGTTACTTGACCGAAAGTGTGAGGGTTGAAAAATGATATTGAAAGTGTAAGGGGTAAAGTGACATTAATGGGTGTTCCACAAACTAACTTAAGAATAAATTAATTTTGAGAATAAGTCAATTTTGTTCCCATAAGTTTTGGCCAAAAATTGAATAAAAGATCACAATGTCCAACCAATGATGCCAAATATCAAATGGCATGACAAGTGGATGAGTTATCATTTGATCCGACTCCACCTATAGTATACAAATTGCCTATGTACAATTTGGCACCTCTTCTCGTATGTCATATTTGATATGTGGTGTCAAATCTTTTTTTTAATTAATTCTCCCTAAAAAAACTTAATAAAATAGAGGATAGATACAAGACTAAATTGAAAACATACCAAAAAAAAAAAGATAAAAGTGAAATAGAGGATTATGTTTTTTTTTTGCACGGCGAAAAAAAGATTTCATTAAACAAGATAAGTCAGATACAAGAAGGGCGGGAGTACAAAGAAACGGCATCACAACGAGAGAGAAACATCTCAACTAGGTTGGCATCTAACCCTCTCGACAATCATATGCCAGTAGGACCCCCAAAGAGAGAAAAGGTTGGCTAGTGATCAACCCTTCTCAAAAGATCATTGATCTTTCATCTGATAAACTAATACAAGAAAAGAAACAAAATCCAACATGTAGAGGCAATCCAGCAGTAGCTTATCAACCCAACTTTCAAAAGATACAACCACATCCCTACCACCACTTCTCAATCTTTCCACATCCACAGTCTCCAAGAGGAACAATCCAAGCTGATCCCAGAGCAATGATTTGAAAATCTCAGAAAACTTCTCAATGGAATCAGAGAATAAAGCATGAGCAACCTGGTCCAAAATATAGCAAATTTGCAATACACAAATCAACCAAGAGACAAACTGCAGCACTCCTAGAAGTTAGCAGCATCCAGTAAGTATCAAATCTCCAGATGATGAAAATGTCCAGCGTCCAAAGCGATCACCAAAAAGCTTAGATAGTCAACACATGATCACACATAAGACAGCATTCCAAGATAAACAAACACAAAAAGGGCACGAAGTCACAGCCTTTACAACCCCAGAAAAAACTCACACAAAAAGAAAACCCACAAAACCCCAATCACCAAAAATGATAACAGACCCAAAAAAGAAACCAGATCCAAGACACCAAAGAAGAAACCAAACCACCAGACCCAAGAAAAGACAGACACAACCACAAGGAAAAAACAAGACACAAGCCAAAACACCCCCACCAAGACACAAAACACAAGACACCCCCAGGGACAAGACCCACAAAACACCCAAAGACCAGACCAAACACACCCAAGAGACCCCCAGGAACAGAAAACCCAAAACACCCAAAGCACACCCCCAGAAGGAAACAATGACTAGAAACACAGCTTATAAAGCATCAAGGATGCTTTTAAGCCTGAAGAGAAAGTCAATAATGGTGAAAGAATCCTGATCCCAAGAAGCCTTTACCCAAAAAGCCACCCTTAATTTGATTAGCTCTACCAACTCCTGCCAGTTGATAGCCTTTTCTTGAAAAATATGTTCATTTCTCATCTTCCAAATAGACCATAGAACTGCAAATGGGATACATTTCCAAATTGTTTTAGCCTTGGGTTTGAGTTTAAGGCTCATCCACCAATTGAAAAGAGACTCCACCTTATGAGGGGTAACCCATGTCATGCCCCACCAATCCAGAATCTCACACCAAACAGACCATACAGGATAGCATAGGAGCAAAGAGTGATTAACAGATTCCACTTCTAAATTACAAAATTTGCAAAGGGCATGGTTTTGCTGATGTAGAATGCCAATTTTCATAAGGAAATCACCTGTTTTTAGCTTGCCAAGATGAACCATCCAAGCAAAACATTGAATTCTAAATGGGGCAGCATTCTTCCAAATCCATTTGAGAGCATTTCTTGGACTAATCTCTGAGATGGAGGATGGGATAAGAGATAGATTATACATAGATGAGACTGAGTAAGCCTTTGAATTACAAGCATTCCAAATGAGATGGTCAGAGTTGTTTATTTGAATGGATATGTGAATTCCATCAAGAAGGGACAACATCCTCTCCAGCTCCTCATTTTCCCAGATGAATAAACTCCTACAAAACTGAAATTCCCACCTGAACAGTTCTTCTTTCTTTAGATGTACCTCGGCTAGAGATTCTTCTTTGTTAACAATTGTGCTGAAGATTCTAGGAAATAAGGTATTTAAAGACTTCCCATTTATCCAAGGATCACTCCAAAAGTTAATTGCATTTCCTTCCCCAATAGAAATCCTAATGTTATCACAAAATTTGGAGAATAACACAGGATTTCTATTCTGAATCTGAGCAATGTCCTTCCAGATTACTGAAACATTTCTATTAGCCTCCATTGTTGGCAGCCACTGGCTTGGGTTTAGACCATATTTAGCACAGATAACTTTCCTCCAGAGAGCATTTTTTCTCAGAACCAAATCTCCACCACCATTTTAGCAAAAGAGCCTCATTCATTTCTTTAATTCCTTTCACTCCCAAACCCCCATTTTCTTTTCTCTGTTTGATTTTCTCCTAGCTAAACATGTGAATTTTCCTCTTGAGATCACAGCTACCCCATAAAAATCTTGCTTGTTTGCTTTCCAAAGATCTTGCTACCCCTTCAGGTACTTTAAATAGAGACATGTAGTAAATGGGAAGACTACACAGTATAGACTTGATAAGGGTAACTCTCCCTCCAAAAGACAGGGTTCCAAGGGCGACGCCAGCATAGAATCTATGGGGTCAGCTGAACCCACTGGATAGAAATTTGTCAAAATTAACTGAGGAGTATTTTTTTGTGTGAAGGTCCAATAGGCACTTGACACCAATACAAAATCCCATTGAACCCATAAAGGCAACAGAAATGCTGAAAACTTCCCATTATGTTCTGTCCAAAATCTGACTCCTAGAGTCTTAGTAGTACTTTTTTCCCTTCACATCATTCAAAGTCCTCCGTGGACAGCCATGACACAAGTAATATGTAGACAAGATTAACCTCAATTTTTTCATCAAATAACAAAACAACATTGTCAATACTCCAATAAAGTTTGTTAATTTCTTGTTCTTCTATCGTACTCTATATTAGTATCAACATATATACAGTAGTAAGATAAAGGAAATGATTTTCACATCATTTTTTCTGATAAATGCATACTCTTTTTTGTTTTGTATTGAAATTTTATGTGCAATTTTTTCACTAAAAATGAGAAAAATGTGTATTTATAAAAAAAAAGAGTGTGAACATCATTACCCTATAAAAATACCTTTTCTTTCTAATTTGGTAAGTGCATATTTATTTTTTTAATTATATTACTATAGAAGTATACGAGAACATAATTAACAAGTGTGACTTCGCTACAAATTTTTTGAATGACACCACTAACCAAAATTTCTGGAGTCACCACTGAGGGTTCTATGTTTCCATGAGGATAACCTTGACTGAAATTTTGCTATAATAGGATTCCAGGTGGATTTAAGCTTAGGACTGACTCCTAGAGGCATTCCAAGATAGTTGATTGGGAGAGTTTGTGCCTTGCATCCAAGCACATCAGCAAAGGCCCCAATTTGTGGTTGAACCAACCCAACCCCACAAACCACAGTCTTGTGATAATTGACTTTGAGGCCAGACATTAATTCGAAAGCTTTAAGTAAACTCTTGATGGTATTGATTTCATTAAGGTCAACTTCACAAAAGATGAGGGTGTCATCAGCAAACTGCAAGTGTGTTAGGAAAGGGCCATCCTCACAGATTCTTAAGCCATTCCAACTGCCTTGAGAGATAGCCTCAAGGAAGAGGTAATTCAGACTTTCAGTGGCTAAAAGGAATAGGAAAGGGGAGAGAGGATCCCCTTGCCTAATGCCTTTTTGCATTTGGAATTGTTTGGTTGGTGAGCCATTTACCAAAACTGAGATTGAGGCAGATGAAAGACATTCATGGATCCAAATTATCCATTTATCAGGAAAACCTAGCATTCTCATCATTCTGAATAAAAATACCCAGTTGAGGTTATCAAAAGCCTTTTCAAGATCTAATTTGATAATTAAACCTTTGACTTTTCTTCTTTTCCAGCCATCCATAACTTCATTGGCAATGAGAATACTATCTTGGATGTTTCTGCCCCCAGTAAATGCAAATTGAACCTCTCCAATGATAGTGCTCAGAGTGGGTTTAAGTCTTGCTGCAAGGACTTTTGACAGGATTTTATACATGCTTCCAATCAGACTTATTGGTCTAAAATCTGAGAGCTTTGTTGGGTTTTCACACTTTGGAATCAGAGAAATAAAAGATGTGTTAAAGCCATTGGGGAGTTTGTTGTTTTTATGAAATTCCTCCATGAATTTCATAATCTCATCTTTCATGAAGCCCCATCCCTTTTTAATTGATGCTAGATTAAACCCATCAGGCCCTGGGGATTTGTTACCATCACAACATTTTATAGCATTCCACACTTCTTCTTCAGTAAAATTGGATGTGAGGCTATTACCCAAAACTTCATCAATAGGATTACCTCTATTGGTATTGAAAAATGGTCTAACTTCCCAATCTTCAGAAAACAATCTTTCAAAGTGGTTAAACACTTCAGATTTTACCAACATAGGGTCATCAATAACTTGACTGTTAATGGTTACAGAGCTAATAGAATTTCTACTCTCTCTGGATTTGGCCATAAGATGGAAATATCTTGTGTTCCTGTCCCCTTTTAAATGCCATTGGACCCTAGATTTTTGAAGCCACATTCTTTCCACTTGTCTGCTCAAATTCCACATTTCAGCTTTAAGGCTTTTCCTCTTATTATTATCCTCAGGTTGAATACTCCCATTTTCAGCTTGCAAGTCTAGAGTGTGGAGTTTTTCTATTGTATCATCCAGTTTTAATTGCAAATTTCCAAACTCCTCCCTACTCCAAATCTTTAAAGCTTCTTTCATGTTTTGAAGTTTTTTCACCAACCTAAATGCTGCCCAATCCTGATTTTGGTGGTGGCAATTCTCCCAAGCAAGCTTCATAACTTTAAGGCAATTAGGGTGTGAAAGCCAAAAGTTATAAAACTTGAAGGGTTTTGGACCCCAATCAGTTTCATCTTCCATCAGAAGAATTGATCAGAGAGGGTTCTAGGGAGGCCCCAAAGTTTCAATTTAAACTGCTCAACCCATTCCTTATGAACAAGAAACCTATCAATTCTACTCCATTTTCCCCCTTCTTGGTAGTTAGACCATGTGAATTTTCTCCCTAGCATAGAAAAATCAATTAGCTCCATGTCTTCTATGAAGTTGTTAAGGTCAGACATGCCATTATTTCTGCCAACACAACCCTGCCTTTCAACTGCATTTTTACTTCATTAAGATCCCCCCAATACACCATGGTTCTAGAAATGATTGCTTTAAGTTAAGGAGTGATGACCGGACCAATTTCCTACTCATTATGCAGCAAGGATTGTAAATATTAACTAGAACGCAATTGAAGGAGTTCTGGTATGTACCTTTGACCAAGATGAAATTTCTGGTTCCACAAGCTTCCATCATTGTGAAATTTTTTGGATTCCAAATGCATAAGAGGCCTCCAGCAGTGCCAATTGCCTCCACATCCTGGTATTCAAAATTAGTATCCCACCATAGTGACTTGACGAAGTCCATAGTTAATGCCCCTAGCTTTGTTTCTTGAAAAAAGACTACATCAACCCTTTTTTCTTTCAGTAACCTTTTGATCCTTCCCCTCTTCTCCCTATTATTCAGGCCCCTAACATTCCATGATAAGAATTTCATAGTTTCCAAATGTTATGGCCTGAATAAAACAAGACTGATATTAGTGGTTATTGTTAGCCCTTTCCTCATTAAGGGGTTCTGTCTCAGCAATTCTACTTATGACCTCATTTTCATCACCATTGTAGCTGAGTCCAAACAACTTGTCTACTTTCCATATGGCTTGAGCTTCATCTAGCATAATTCTGTTTCTATTATTGATTTCTCCTGATGAAATAGATGCAGATAATGCAGCTGAAGCCACTGCTGACCTTAACACCACGCACTTCTTCTTGTTCCTTCTTCCCTTGGTTTCACTTTGTGTTTACTCTAGAAAACCCCAAAATTTCGTTTATACTCTTCCTGTTTCTTTTCCCTTTTATTCCTTTGATTGTTGCTTGAATATGGTTAGCATCAAGATGATCAAAAGGTTCCTCATTACTGTTGTAGTCATGCTCCTCTAGGTAACATTCCATAGCCTTGCCAACTCTATCATTTACTGCTACTTTCTCTATTCCAGCATCCATCATCAATTCCGAATCATGATTGAGCAGACAGTTGAGTTTGTTGCTTTGTGATTATGTTACTTGTGTGTGCAATATGTTTTGAGTTGTGCGCTATTTCCCTTTGGCTTTGGATAAAATATGGAAATTGATTTTGACACTCCCCAATATGATTTTTGCACTTCAATTAGGGGGTCCCAAAATCAATTTGGAGAGTGTCAAAATCAAGTCCATAAATGGATTGGAGTACCAAATTAATTTGGGGAGTGCCAAAATAACTTCTGTGAAATATACACTGCCGCTCCTAGTACACTATTCTCCATCAGTCAAAAGTTCCACAGTTAAGCATTTAATAATGCTTTCGAACACAAATTTGTTTGGAGCCATTCGATGTGTGTGAATCTCATGTACATTGTGTGGAACCCACATGCATCAGACGGTTATAAACACATCTATGTCCGAATTTTTTTGTTTGTAACTACTCCTAGCTAGTAATGTCTAAGCATTCTCTGGAAATGTTCTTTCTTCCAATTAGCATGAGTAATAGAGACTTATATATCAAAAGAATTACATTAAACTGCAAATATAACCACATAAGAAAAATCCAACACATAACCAAATCATACGAACAAGATAAAAAAATTTCATCTCAAGAAAGAAACCCATAATCGAGCTTCACTTTTGGCAAGGGTGACTCTCTGACCTTAAACTATAGGGTATAGAAGAATGTTCAACTGGCTTCACCTAGTTGGAGGGACCCTTATTGTCCACCCTTCATCATTCTTGCCCAAAAGAAACCAATTAATAATTTACAATTCAAGAAAAAATCTTGTTATTACGTGGTAATTAATATGGAAATTGAGAGAAAATTTCCTATTACATTTTCTCTCAATAAGCTAAAACAAAGTTACCAATTCCTGAATGTATTCAACTGACGAGAGCTGCGTAGAGGAGCTGGTTCCACGTATCGGGCAACCCGGGAAGACACCAGTGGCTGCAATCCTTACCAGTGTGCTGTCCACTGTAAATGGTTGGGTGCGCGTCTTTGCGGTATTGTGAGAGAGTTGTCACATCGAGCAAGTAAACCGGTTTCTTTGTCCGGCTCAAGACCTTGTTTACAACTGCTGCAGCCAAAGGTACGCCCGCTGGGTAATATGTGCCGAAGAATGGTTGCTCCTCCCCGTAACACGACTTTGATGGTTCGTTCCAATCTTTCCCTCTGGTTTCAAAAACAAGTATCACGTAATTTAAGCGATTGATTGCAATATTTTCACTCTGCCTTCTATATGTGCTTGTACCAAGGGAAGCATGAAATCATACTAAATGTAGATTTTTTGTGAGGTGTCTCGTATTTGTTAGTGATCTCAAAGTTACTAAAGTTGCCTCTTTTGTGTGCGTGATTGTTTCGCTTCTTTCACTATTCGTGGCGATAGTGTGGCAGATTGACGTTTCACATAACAAAGATGTGACAGGTACAAACAAAAAGTACGGGGAAAGTTTAAGTACCCAGAAAATTGTTCAGAATTTGAAATCAGTCGCCCAGATTAACACTGCTGAAAAGTACGAGACAAAACTGTATTCTACTACAATGCTAACTAATCCATTGCATGCTCAGTGATAAATAGATAATTGAAAGAGGAGAAAGGGCTTACTCATAATGGGTAGGGGAAATCCCCTGGAAGAACACTTTGGTTTTGGAAGAGTCAACGTTTAGGTTGACCCATCTGGCCCATGTGGTTAGCCCTTTGTAATAAGCAACCAAACGGTTCATATCTTTGTACCGTTTGTTCCCTTCTTGCATATAGTCCCAACTGCAGCAAAATTCCGAAATTACACTTCCGAAATTGGTATTTAACAAATACTTATGTTATCTGATATTGATCTGCTAAAAAAATGCGAGAATTAATCATACGGCTGAGTTCTTCCGGTGTGTGTCCACCAGTGCCAGGAGTTAAAAATGAGCATGTCCATGCCTCGCCATGCCTTGCCTTGTTGGATGGAGTCCAACTTCAAAACCCGTCCTCCGTTTTCATTCACGAGATCTACTAGGAACGGTGTGCGATACAGTAATAACTTGACTCCATAATCCTGCATGTAATGTTTACGAAAGTATATTTACGAGATATATTTGACGATGACTCGAGATGACATAAGAGTGGACGTCCGATAATGTAACGAAGTCCATCAACAATAATGTTAAAAACTTCATCCTGCTTTTTTTTTAGGTGGCTTACTGCCCCCACAAATTGTCTTTTTTCCATTAGAAATAAGGGCCCGGCCGGATAAGACTCACAACAGACTTGGATAAGACTCACAAAATGCCCTCGACAATGAGGTCCAATCCAATCCCGTGGGATGGATACATTCCTATTGTATGAAATAATACTAGCATATATTGAAGCATAACATGTGCTGAGTTTAATTTGTACTACCTGCTTTCTTTTTTTGACTAGACTAATTCTGCAACTACTCTCTATATCCCAAGGGAGTAGGGTAAGGGAGTGGGAAGGAGAAAGGTGGGAGTGAAACTAACCACTTTGGTGAATATGGAGAAGCCCAATTAGCATGTTGTTTGTCTACTGTTGAAAAATAAGGGACACCGCGAAGGCCTAAACGTACACGTCAAGGCCTGAGCGATTTAAATGCGGTCGTGCCAGAACTGGATTGCAGTCCGATTGTTGGGATAGGTCTTGCGCCTGATTGTTGGGATAGGTCTTGCGCCTTCTCCTGACTTCATAGCGTAGGTGATTGGTGTGAACCAAAGGGTAGAATCACACGGGTTTGTTGTGCCTTATCGAAAAGGACTTATAATTTCCCAAACGGTTTTGGAAATAGGTGTAACGAGATAAAATTAAATCCAAACTTTATTAATGAGGATTAACAAAGGTTGGGGTGCAATGGAATGTAAAATGGGGACGAATGCCAAGTCTAGGCTAGACAAATGTTTGAATTGAAAGAGCAAAGAAACAATAAAAATCCATGAGGGTGGAGGGATAAAACTCTGAGAAGAGTGGTTTGTAAGTGTGAGCTTTGTGACTGAGGAACCCTTAATCCTTCTTTGATTCTTGCATTTATAGGCCACAGGTTGCTTAGTTTGTTGGCCTTTGAATTCAAATCATCCCACCAAGAAGTTTGTTATGCTGTTGAGGGTAACCCTCATCCAATCCTTTAGCTTTTTTGAAATTATGATCAGGGCTTATAATTTTTTCCCTCCAATATATAAAGACCAATCGCTGGAGAATCCAATTTACTCGGGCCTCTTTGCTACGTAACTGTTATCCCTTCAATTATCGACGGTCAATAGCCAGAGAGTCCAAGCCTTAGCCATCTCTTGCTGCTCCGTGTGGATTAAGGGTCATCATCGGGCCGGGCCGGCCCAACCCGCGAACTTCCATCCCAAGCCCGCCCGCGGGCCGGGCTTAGCGGGCTTTTCCTTTTTATCAGGCCGGGTGGGCCGGGCTCTCTCTTAAAAGAGGAAGCCCAGGCCCGGCCCACGGGCTTATCCTAGTAGGGCGGGCGGGCGGGCCAATCTTCGGGCTGGGCTATTTGAACGGGCCAAAATGCTTATTGCCTATTATTTTTCTCCATCCTCTACCGAAAATTATAGAGGAAGAAAAGAAGCTGGCAGAAGGAATAATTCACTTTGTTGGCCCATGGAACAGATTATTCAAACGAATCCCAGATTCCCAGTAGAGCTCTGCAATTTTCAACGAAAAAAAAAATGATTGGTTATTCAAATGTGCACCAGGAACAAATGGTTTGATTATTCAAAGCACTTACATCCATTATTCAAAGCACTTACATCCATTATTCAAAATGGTTTAACAATTAGGTGGATGGTACAGTGGGGCAATTGATTGCCACCAAAAACAATTGATTCCCCTGGGCATTTGTCTTTTTAGCAGCAACTGCTGTATTAGACAAGGGAGAGGGGGAACACACACTACAGAGAGCATGCCTATGAAGGAATGTAATCAAGTGTATACATTACATACATGGGTGTGTAAGTGTACCGGGCCGACGGGCGGGCTTGTATATCGGGCCGACGGGCGGGCTGGAGCTAAAACTTTTAGGCCCAAGCCCGGCCCATGGAAAAGTCGGGCTAGGCTAAGCCCGCCCATTTGTCGGGCTCGGGCTGAGTAAAACCCGGCGGGCCTAGCGGGCTTCGGGCGGGCGGCGGGCCAACGGGCCGAATGATGAGGCTTAGGCACACGCAAGGACAATTTTATCTTTTGACAGTTTTTTTCATCATCCACTCAACCTTATACCCCCATTTCAACTACCAAACAAATCAAGTACTATTTAATCCCCCATATTGCCCAAATCATCCAAACCAAGTACTTCCCCCCTCCATAAATGTGGGGCCGCCCTCCATACATAATACCCCATACTATCTTATCCTCTTATTATTTTATATACCCTCAAAACTCATCGCGCATCTAATCGAGAATAGTTAAAATAAAATGCAAACCTGTGTGCTTGGTAGTTGCTGGATGGTGGATAATACCTTTAATTAATTCTTCTAACAGGCCTATTGTCTTTGTACGAGACTACATGGACAAAGCTCCAATGAAGCATTGATGGCGTGGTGTCATCGAAATTAAGATAAAAAAAGTATCCCAGACAAAGAAGGGGCGAGAAATAAAAGCAAGAGTGCAATTTTGTTCGAGGGTGAACATTATACTCCCTTATATTGGTTGAAATGGTGCAGGTCTCATCCTTGTAATACACTTTTGGTACGAAGTACATCACTTTTTGGTGGGATGACATCACTTCTCTTTATAGGACCTACGCTACTTCAACTAATAAAAGGAAGGGTAATGTTCACCTTCTTTTGAGGAGAGTGAACAAAATTGCCCTCCAATGCATGGATCTTGAGAGAGAGAGAGAAAGAGAGAGAGAGTGTGAATGTGAAACCGCCGAAAACTGACATTATTTGAAGTTCTACTATAAAAGTAAATTTTTTTTACTGGAAACGTTCTACCACTACGTTTCAAGATGGATGTTCATTTTCACTATTGATATCTCCCCAAAAATTATCTATATTTCATAATTTTTAACATTTTAAATAATTTTAAATATTTTATTTAATAAAACTAAGTGGGATCTAATAATCCATATTGCATATAAAAAAAATTATAAATTAAAATGTCAATAAATTTGTGAGAGAGATGAATAGTGAAAATAGACATCTTTTTTGGGGACAGAAGGAGTACTACAAAGACAAAGTTGATGCCAATGTCTGTTAGTCCCATACACACGCAAAAGTCCAACTTATAACAAAATCAAGGATTGATTTACAAGACAAGCCTTGTTGTTAAGGTGCAAAAGAACCGAATCCAGTTGAGAGATTCGTCTAGTAATTGAGTTAAAATCCGTGCTCGAGCTTGATTTGAATGCACAACTGAAGTAGCTCAAGTTTGATTCGTGAAGAATCGCTCAAGCTAATCGCAAGCAAACTCAAATTATTATGTACAATCCTAAAGTCTCGTGTCAAATGTAGGCATAAAAATTGCTACAGTCGTGTACGATCTTATTATAGTTCTCTATAGAATAATTGGCGACTTAACTCGAGCTTTGTATAAATCCAAAATTGAACGAGCTCAAGTACTTTGCAAAAAGCCGAGTTTGAGTTGTCTCTAAATAGCTCGATTTTTGTGAGATAAGTTTTTGACATAGGGATATAGAAAGAAGTCCGCAGTTATTCGAAATACAACATAATTTTCCTTACAAAATCTTTTCCTATATAGTTCAATTTGTATTTGCAATACAAATCTTAAACCTACTATTGTCTCCTCCAAAAACATGTGAAGAAAATAAGCATATCACAAAATGGCATAACATATTAACACAAATCATGTGCCGTGATTGTCTTAGTCAGTCAACCATTCTCTTTTTATGGGTTATATACATACCAATTAAAATACCATAATCCCAACTCGATTTACCACTGATTGGATCAATATCTATAAGAATTGAGTACGCAATCTAAGTGTAATTATACAATTGTTAGACCTATGCTCATGTGTTTAAATACTAGCTATATATGCCTTCCGAAAGCTAATGTGGAAAGAACATACAAAATATTTAATGGCTTTCTTAAAATGTTAGAAACGTAATGTACTTTATTGCTGTAGGAGCTGGCTTATGCATGAAATCATCATATATTACGTGGATATTTCGCTGTATATTAGCAAAGAGTTTTAATTAGTCAAAGAAAATTGTTACTTGCCCTTTACCAGTTCATTTTAGTATAAATTATTTGCAAATTTTGTGAGAGTTTTCTTTATTAGTTGCAATGCAACCTAAAAAATTAAAGATTTGATATGTTAATATGGGAACAATAAAAGCAATAACTACGTTGATTTACCTCTTTTTTGCCAATAAAAGTAAAAAAAATAACTTGTTTGCTTAATACATTCGGTTTTAGGTGCTAAATTGAGTTTTCAAACAATCCCGTAGCATCGTTATTATGAGAATCTGTCATTTCCAGTGGCGACTCCAGGAATTCCAAAACGTGGGGTCATTCATAAACATCAAATACTTTTACCAACCATAAATCAAAGAAGACCATCACAGTAATGGCAATTAAAAATCTTATTCCAACAAAAATCACATTTAAAGTTTGTTGGGCCCAGAGTGCCCCCATGGATTTGGTTACACGATGCCCACTCGCTGCGACCGCTCTAAAAATAGACTTGCGGGTGCGATGACAAATGCCATAAAAGACTTAACTGAAGCACTTCTTAACACCAATTGGTTTTAGGAGAGATGGTGGAAAAGCGTTCCGACAAGTGGCTGGGGAAAATTCATTAAGTATTTGTTGAGGGGGAGTCTTGGCTCATTGACTATCCAATAAAATGGCTTGGTTTGACTTCTTGAGGAGAGTTTATCTTGAGACTCCGTGCCTACATGAGAAACTAAGTTTTGTGTTGAGTTGATCTCGCTATAATCTAACGTGACGCACATACTCACTTTTGTCATCGTATGTGCGTTATGCTTTATGTGTGCTCATTGAATCCCATAACCATCAGCCTGCTTCACTTGTGCATGTTCTTAAAAATTTATTGGATGGATGATTTGCGTTAAGGAGTCACAATATTTTTGGTTATTTTGTTTCAAAAAAAAATTAATAATATTACAAAAAAAAGGCTTAGTCAATCACCTTTTCATATCGAATTATCAATATTTTTTTTTTCTCGAAATCGTTTTTGTCTTTCCAAAGTTATTCATTCTATCTTTACGAATGTTTGTTTAAGGATTGTGTTGGCCCTAATTTTTCCAGTCATTTCATAATATATCTTCTGGACACGTTCATGGAGTCTATCCACATGTTCATTGACAAGTTTCTAGGCATGTTGCCTACACCTCCTCCTAAGTGATTAAGCTCTTATAATAGTTTCTTTTTAGTACTTTATTGCTAGTTGGTCATTTTTGGTTTGGGTTCACCATGTGTGATGCTTATTTTTGTTGGCCATAGTTTCTTATGGTATTTTGCTGCACGTTCTCTTTTACGGTCAATGAAACATGTTCTAATGGTTTGCTTATCACATATAGTTGAAGTTTATTATGACGCCATGGGCTTATCACATATAGTTGGCTGTTATTATTCCTTTGTCATTCTGTGACAAAAAGGGGGAGAAGCTTAACACTAACAGTTTGTGTGAAGTGTTTGTGTCTATGGTGCAGCTTGCAAGTTTCCTATGCACATTCTTTTAGGGGATACAGTTTTTAGTGTTTAGTATGTTTTGTCATGGAAGTGCCAAAGGGGGAGATTGTAAGCTACATAGGCCGAGCTTCCTTTGGTTTGGCAAGTCCATGCCCAAAACATATACATTGCGAGTCTGTAATTTTTGCTTTATAGAGTGTCTATTTAGGTTGTGGAAATGAATCACTTCAACATGTAATGTTTGTGAGCGAGGTAGTACTTAGTCAAGTATTTTTTGGAAGCAAATAAAGTCGGTTCAAGATTGCAGAACTTGCTTAAGCAACCTGTCAAGCAAATCACCTGTTTGCTAGCAAGATTTAGTGTTGCAGAACTTACCCAAGCAACTCGTCAAGCAAGTCAGTTGTTCGCTAGTTGCTCGAGCAACTTAGTTCTTGCTTGAGCAACCTGTGTGCGCGTATATATTAAAATCAATTAGGGTTGAAGTTGCACGGCAGCTGTTTGCTAGTTGCTCAAGCAACCTGTGTGCGCCTATATATTAACATCAGTTATGGTTGAATTTGGACTGAACGCAGCAGCCACTTTTTGAGAGTATATTTTCCTACAATACACTGGTGAGAGTTCTTGGTATGCACCTTGAAGATCTTTGAAGGCCAGAGAAGGGGTTTGATTCCTCAACAATTAACGTTTCTTTATCAAAGTTCTTTTGTGGAGTTCGAAAGACAAAACTTTTGGAAGGCTTGAGGATTCAAGACTAGGCGATCATGCAAGGGTGATGAACGTGGATTCGGCAAATAGGGCTTAGGATTCCTGGTGAGGATACACGGTCATCGAGTAAGTCTATTTGTAATCACACAATGTTTTTAGTGCATGATTCCTTCCCGTGGTTTTTCCCGTTTGGGGTTTTCCACGTAAAATCGCTGTTCTTCGATTGTTTGATTTCGTTTCATTGATTGATTAAAGTTTTGATTGATGGGTCGATTTTTAAAAAGAGATTAAATTAAAGAAAATCTATAATCCTAGGTAAGCTAGGGTTTTTTCAAAGCTCAACCTAGCAAGACATACCAACCTCTTCTAATCAAAAGAACAAAACTGGTGACTAGGATTCAAACAAGCCACACATAGAAGTAACTTTTATAATCCCTCCGTCTTTTTTTAAATGATCCATACGGGAATACGTGTAATTTCAAACTCCTAAAAAATATATTTCTACCAAATTAAAGTGCTCATTGTGTAGTGCAAAAAAAAAAAAAAAATTAAAAACGTTCTATGGAAGTTCCTTTTTTAACGTCAACAAAAATACACGTTTCCCAAACGGATCATTCAAAAAGGGACAGAGGGAGTAATTTTTTAGGAGTTATCTAGTGGTGTCACCACCAAATTTCGGGGGTTCACTTATGAATTTTTAGAAAATTTTAATGAATTTTTGAAAATTTTAATATAGTGGAAATAAATTTTTTTTCCCCGTGAGGTCGGCTGACCCCACTCTCACAACAGTAGCCTCGCCATTGGTCATTTCCGTTATTAATTTTTATGGGTGGACTTATGTTTATGATAAGGTGAAAGGAACAAATAACCATTTACAGCTTTCTCACAGTGTTGAAAAACAATACTCCTTTTTGGTAAAATCTTGGAGGAATCATATGCACGTAATCTTGCCAAGATTACGTAGATGGGCACGCTATCATTTTTCATTTTTTTTTTTTTTGAATTACATGAGAAGTTTTATTCCAATTGGTACACATGCATATATTGAAATTATCACAATTGCATAAATTTGGACCGAGACATAACGCCTCATTTAATTCACAGGTTATTTAGAAACAAAAATTTGCTTAAAAGTTGGGTCAATCTATCTGAGAAAAGTCGCAGCAGCTTTGATAAGATGAAAAACTTGTTTTTTTTCCTTTAATAATTAGGGTTAAGCAAAAAGCAAAAAGGCCGAACTAAACGGCTCCGGATCTGCTGTCCCGGATTGCTGTCCCAGGCCCAAAAACGGCACAGTTTTGGTGCCACTCTAAATCTTTGCAAAATGCAATTTTGTGGGACCCACTTTCGGGTCCCACACAAATGATCCAAACCGTTAAATAATTATTAAAGTGGTCTTGGAGAAAATCAAGCTCATCAAATATTTTTACGTTATTGATCTAATCTGTTCGATTTTCATTCAGAATTCAGGATCCTGTAGTTGTAGTTAGAAAGAATCTTCAAGAAAAGTTATAAAATTTTGCGCTCGGAAAACCATTGATCCGAACCATAGGTGTCGTAGGGCTCGTTGAGAAGAGCATTCGGTAAAAAAATTATCTTGTTCGGACATCGATAGGTATAAAAAAACCTCATATTTTTAGGGTTTTGATACCTATCGATGTCCAAACAAGATAATTTGTTTACTGCATGCTCTTCTCAACGAGCCCTACGACACCTATGGTTCAGATCAATGGGTTTCCGAGCGCAAAATTCTATAACTTTTCTTGAAGATTCTTTCTAACTACAGGATCCTGAATTCTGAATGAAAATCGAATATATTAGATCAATAACATAAAAATATCCAATGGGCCTGATTTTCTCCAAGACCATTTTAATAATTATTTTAAAATTATTTAACGGTTCAAATTATTTGCGTGGACCTGAAAGCGGGCCCCACAAAATTGCATTTTGCAAAGGCGTGGAGGTGCACCAAAGCTGTGCCGTTTTTGGGCCTGGGACAGCAATCCGAGACAGCTATCCGGGACAGCAGATCCGGAGCCAACTTTTTAGGCCAAAATAAGTCTAAGGAAAAGGAAGTTATATCCACATCACACCGAATAAGAGATCGCTTTATGCTTTCATACTAGTAAGACTTGAATCCAAACATCAGACCGAATAAGAGACCGTTAATGCGCTTTATACTGATATGACTTGAATCCAAACATCAGACAGAATAAGAGACCGTTTTAAGCATGCTCATACACGATCAACCCATAGAGTGTTTGAATTTATTTTTTCACCCTGCAGTTAAATTTCAACAGTGTGGAATTTTATGTACCATTTGAAGGAAAAATAACATGGATTTATATGGGTAGATATTGCTTCCATGAGTTGGTCCAATTTTTCTTATTTCTTTGTGATTTTCGGATTTCTTATGTTTTCGAATTTCTTATGACACAAACTGACCTGATCGAACAGTGATTCATAATTCAGCAACAAGCACTGAGTAAGCATAAGCATATCTGCTAATGATTGTTACTGACTAATCATCACTGAATTTAGCCAAAAGCCAATAAAGTCTAAAAAAAAGGCTCTTATTATAACTTCACGGAAGATATTGTCACAAAAAAAGCCTGCAAAAAAAGCTGAGATACTGTTGTCCGAGTTCTAACCACTTATTCGGCACCAAGTACCTTTATCACTGTATATGATTAAACAGAACCCAAAATAACAAAAATAGGAAGGCATAACATTCCGGAGGCGGCTTTAAATTGCTGTCCAAAACACCAATGGAATGTACAATTGAGGTTAAAATGTCTCCAATGACAATTCTGGTTGAAATTGTTTTCTGATTTATGAGCTATATCTTCTTTGACATCTAGACACAGCTTGAGATAAAGTAGAAATTCTTTTACAATTATAAAGAAAAAGGGTTTGTGAAAGATATAATACTTCGGAAAAATGGATGTTTGCATATCAAGGGTAAGCGAGAGAAAATAAAAATAGATGTGAAACAAAGGAGAAAATAAGGTTACAAGAACCTAAGAACAAAAAGAATCCTCTTGGTTCACCCTTTATAAGTGGAGCAAAATCTGAAACAATATTAGTAATCTTGATTTTAACTAAGATAATAGCTTGATTTTTAGTTTCCTTGTTGATAACATATCACCCAATGACAAATTCCACAATGCACCAGCAGCTTCCATCCTGTTTGGAGCAAAGGGGCAATGGTTCTAAGAATACGAACCATTTAGGATAATTATTAGTAAATTTAAAAGAGAGTAAATGAAGTTTGCAAAAACGAAGAACGGTGACAACTAGCCATCACATTGACTAGAATGATGGTGAGCAAGTGAAGCAAAGTCCCATATCACCTAGCTAGGAAAGTAATGTAGACAAAATAAGCATGAGGGCAACCTTACCTCAAAAACTAGTAGTCGGGATCGAGTTCTACCAAGACTGTGCAAAAGGGTATTTATTGACTTTGATTAGCGTTACTTAACTTAAATATGATGATAAATCTACCTAAGGTCAGATTCTCACATTCAACTTGGCTTATTCTCAAAATGAAAAAGATAGAATGGAAATATGATCTCCTTCCGAGGGGCGTCCTTAATTCAACTCGGATTATGCTCATGACCATCATCAAATTGGACAAACGATTAATGGACAGCGAGGTTTCCTCACATTGGATCGGATCTGTAAGTCTGGTTTCCTATATAAATGGACATTTGGCAGCTCTAGGGTTAGTGTGAATAGTTGTGTGATATTGTTAGCTCATGTTCTTCTTTATTGTGATATTTCCTCATCTGGTCTACGCCTGTGGACACAGTCTTTAAGCCAAACCACGTAAACCCTTGTGTATTTGATGATTGTGTTGTTTTCTATTCTCATCTCGGTGATGAGTCATGATGTATTCTTTAAGCACATAAACTTTCTAGTGAAGAGATCAAAATCATGACACAGTGTTGTTCCAAATTCTCCTATTAAGAAAATTAGAGAAGAATAGGTATTGGACATTGGAACAGCAACCCACCCCTGTATATTTTGTAGGGAATAAACCCCTTGGTAAACATCCACTTTGGTTTTCATGATTAAATAGGATGGCCTTGCTAACACCAATGGTCTCAGGAGAGGTGGAGGAACTCGGTATCACAAATAGTATGTTGGCTCTTCAAGTCACCAACTGTGGTAAGAGGTGGGTGAGAATGTAGGGTACAAGACCAAAAATCCAACCAAACTCGCAAAGACTAATCGCCCTCTTTGACACCAATTTGTTTTTTTGAGGTGGAACTAGGTCTAAAAATAGACATAGTGGTAAAAACTTCAAAGACATCATACTCTTCTATTAAATTCAAGACTATCCCTGAGAGGGAAGTAAAATGATAATATCCTCAAATTTGTTGTCCCCAAGCAATTGAAGTGCATAAATCTATCCAACTTAACAAAGCCATGTCTCATGATCAAAGGTTTACGCTCAGCAAAGCCTTGCAACAACCATCTCTGAGGTTGGCTACATTAATCCTTGGCCATTATGCTCAATCAATGTCATAAATCCAGTTAAACCAACCTCCTAACATGTCTTTCCTTACTACCTCTGTCGATTTCAATTTTGGTACACTTTCAAGTGATGAGAGATTACAGGTAAATCTCAAGTACCATTGGGTTGAAATAGGAGCTACTTCTATCATAACACCCCCACACAACAGAGAATAAAAACAAAACAAAAACTGATGGGCTAGGATAACCATTTTTTTTTTTTTTTGAACGGCAAAAAAGAAATTTATTAATCTTTGGAAACAGATTAAAAAGATTAAAAGGATCCAAGCACAATGGCATCACCGTGGAGAATGAACATCTAACGCAGTTGGAGCGCTCACACACCGAGAAGTAAAAGCCACCAAGGATCCAAAAAGGGAAATAACAATAACATTTGGTTGGCAAGAAACCAACCAAAAGGGAGAAAAAAATACAACATAGACACATTCGCCCTCCAAAATTGCATCCCAAATCAGCTTCAAACATCAACTGCAGCACCAAATGATAATTTTCAATCCACAAAGCAAAGCAAGTGATAGAGACTCGAGGATGCCTTCCAAAAAAAAAAATAGAGACTCAAGGACCATTTCTTTTTTTATAAGTAAAAGACTTGAGCAACATGTTGAATGTGAGTAGCATACATATTAAACACAAGCATCCAATTTCCTTCTCTTGCTTCTTTTGGCTTTCACTATGTAATTTTAGTTAACTTAAACGATCGGTGTTGTAGGGTTAGGATACCATACTAGTTTTCAAACAATAGATCAAGCCCCTAATTTAGAAAACAACAAATTTAGCTAGAACAAAAACACCACCTAAAGAGGTCGGATACATAAATTGAAGTGAAATTGTTATGCTAGAACAAAAAATATACTTAACACTCTATAGTTACTAATGTGGCTCATTAGTCATCACCCTCTTTTCTTTCTTAAATCAGAATATTCGCCAGTAGCCAAAGTCATTAATAACATTGGACTTTATGCTTTAATCAGACCCTATGAAGAGCTGGTATCTATACAAAATTCACAATAGAAAAGAGAGAACCAATCAGCTAGCCAAATGGCTTTGGTTTGTTACTGGGATCATCAGTAAATGTAGAAGTCTTGCACTGACATTCCGCTGATAAGACCTTGCTTACCCGTACGTGTGGCTTGTGGGTGAGTCGAGCTAACCCGATTAGGATTTTTTGCACTTACACCCCTTGTACTTTGACTGTTTTGTAGATACACCCCCTGTAGTATTTTTTTAGGCACTTACACCCCTCCAGTTAGTTTTTCTGTCAACTTGGACGGAAAAGAGAGACGGAAAATTTCACTCAAAATGACTAATTTAATGCCACAAATGCCCTTGGTAGCCATTTATAAGGCTTATGGGAGCTCTACTTAGACAAAAAACAGAGCACACTTCCCTCACTCTCTTCCACCCCCCAATCCTCCCCACCCTCAATTTAGTAGTTCTTGAAATTAGTGAATTAAGCAAAAAAAAAAGAGGGTAAAGAACATAGGAACATAGATACCAAAAAGCGATTCACATCATTTAAAAATACACAACAGAAAAAGCAAATCAGATTGTAATTCCGATGTCTAAAAGAGAGCTAAACAAACTGCTACTAAACCAAAGGCTTGTAGCCTAGCGGTTATCTCCTGGTTCTCCCACAAGCGAGGCCAGGGTTCGAGCCTCGGGTAGAGGCGTTTGGGGTTTAGGGTTTTATATAGCTTTTAGACCCCCTTTAGACTAACTCACTAACTCCCCCGCTAAACCCTGTGATGTATATCGAATGACGGAAAAAAAAAAAAAACTGCTACTAGAATAAAATGTGTATAAGCTAACTATAAAGGAGTTTTACTTTTCGTTCGTAGACAATCACTACGCCACCTGAGGACAAGCCAAAATCAAGGCAACTACTAGTCTGAAGTTAACGGCATCCACGTGTTGCACTTTAGTCTAAAGTTGGAGGGGTGTAAGTGCCTAAAACTATACTACAAAGGGTGTTTCTGCAACACGGTCAAAGAACAGGGGTGTAAGTGCAACCCCCGAGTTACCAGGGGTGGGTCTAAAATTACCCTGCCTTGGATAGGTTCCCCCACCAAAACATTACACAACCTTTGTCCCACAATGTTTGGGCTTTCTCGGGAATCCAACTCTTTAAGGAAAATCATCATTACAAACTAAAGATAATTTAGCTTCCCGTGTGTATGACAGCGGTACCCAAGTTGCTGTTGGAGTAGGACAAGAGGTAGGTGCTATTCAAGCACTTGTGGAACTTACATATTCCTCCCATGAAGGTGTCAGGAAGTTGAATTCGGATCGGGAATTGGATGACTTGTTTCAGCTGCTGTAAAGTTCCCTTGGGTGCATTTCATTGTCCTTTTTTCAATTACTCCCTCCGTCCCATTTTCTTGTCCATGAGACTACTGCTAGAGCTCTTTAGGTTCTTGTCTTGAACCCCAGTAATGCTCTTCATATAGTGATGGAAGGGGGAGTCCCCGCCCTCATTCATGTTTGTTCGTGTTCACCATCTAAATTGGCACGTTTTATGGTTGCATTGGCAGTGGCATACATTTTTTTATGGAAGGTACCTGATCACATCTCTCTTCTGTCTCTTAACCAAACACTATGGTTTTAGTAATCCTTCCGTCTTTCCTCTCTTCCGAGTTTTGTAAAATGTTCATGTATCTTAACCAAACAGTAAGCATTTAGTAATCTTTTCGTCTTTCCTCTCTTCTGAGTTTTGTAAAATGCTCTTAAAATGACAAAAGGGCATTAGCATTTTACAAAACTCAGAAGAGAGGAAAAATGGAAGGATTACTAAAACGATAGTGTTTGGTTAAGATACAGAAGAGAGATGTGATCAGGTGCCTTCCATTAAAAAAATGTATGTCACTCCAATGCAGCCATAAAACGTGTCAATTTTGATGCTGAACACGAACAAACATGAATGAGGGTTGGGACTCCCCCTTCCATCACTATACCTAGAGCATTACCGGGGTTAAAGGCAAGAATCCAAAGAGCTTCAGCAGCAGTCTCATGGACAAGAAAATGGGAAGGAGGGAGTAATTAAAAAAAGACAATGAAATGCATTATGCACCCAAGGGAACTTTACAGCAGCTGAAACAAGTCATCCGATTCCGGAACCGAAATCAACAACCTGACACCTTCATGGAAGAATATGTAAGTTCCACAAGTGCTTGAACAACACCTGCCTCTTGTCCAACTCCAACAGCAGCTTGGGTACCATTGTCATACACACGGGAAGCCAAATTAGCTAAGGCACGAGCAGCCTGGGGAATAACCAGAAAAGAAGTTTATAAGAAATCAGCGAACAAAACTGAATGCTACACTAGACAGATTTTATATATGGATCAACTTGAATTCTAATACGTCGAAGACTTGAGTTTAAAATGGACAGAAACCTATTTTTGTATGGACAAAAATCATAAATGTATTACTGCCAAAAATACAAATCGCTATATTCATGTGACTTGAATTTAGTGATGCGTAATGTGAAACAAGTACCAGTAGAAGCATAATAAGCTAAAGGGTCTTCCCCACAGCAGAAAAAACGTATGAATTCTAAAATGAAAACAGAGAAGACGCACAGTAGCAGGATCCATGTACTGTCTTGTAAAAATAATGCATTTGAGACCTCTAAGCTAAATTTATTCCCTTCTTTGATTTACATCTTACTCTACATGAAGCATTGTGATATAAAGGCAACTTAAATATATACGAACCTTGTAACAAAAGAAAATTTGCTTGCTGTGAGAGCAAAACCAATGACTATGAGTTTGAACGAAGTACAACTACAAAATTACACCCTCAATGAGATGATCTGTACAATGAAAGGCTAATGAAAATACTAACCCTGCAGCATTTTGAAGCCTTAGACCATGTTGACTTGAAAATTTTGTTTTCAATTTTTTATCAGTAAAAATGTTGGCTAGAAATATCAATCCAAAAGTTAATAAAATCAGATATTAGTTGGCTAATATTAGAAACAGTGCACCTGCTCTTGCACTCGAACTGACTTGCAGTCCCGAGCTAGCGTCACCAGAGCACATACTCCACCTAACTCTGCTACCTTCATAACAAATTGCCATCGGTTGCAATATTTGCCAGTGCAATTTGCCAGTGCACCTGCAGCACATTCCTGCAAACAGAAGACAGAAAAGAGCAATGAACCCTCCTCGCAACAAAAAGGAAACTAAGTTCTGACTTCTGATATGAATATATGGAAGTGGCCTATATTGAAAACACGTACCAGCACTCTATCCCAACCATTTGAAAATAAGACCGACTACTAAAGCTTTTACACCACCAGCGAAGGAAAATCTGGTTGATTGCAGTCTGAAAATGTTTGGATGCTTTGAAAACAATATTTGTTAAAATATAACCTTAGGTTCTTCCATAACAGATAGATTCCATAGTCCTCTAGCAGCCTCTTCAGCCAATGATCCGTACATGGACCTCGCCAAATTTGAAAGAATATGAATTCCTCCTCCCTCAGCAACAGCTTTTGCAACATCAGCATTCACAGAACAAGTTTGTGATGGCCTATGCACCCCAAAAGAATAAAAATAAACCAAACTTGGGTCTTTGGATGCGAAAAATAAGCTTAAGAATAACTATAATGCGAGCAAAAGAAGGTAGGGGTAAGAATCTTATCGTAAGACACACTGCATCGATTGACGAGCAAAAAAAAAAACAATGCATCCATAAAGTATTTTAACATTGTAATTAAACAAACTTAAACTATATTTTTTTTTTAACTTAAACTCATTATTCATGCACATATTTTACCTTAATAAGAATTAAGAAGGTTGGACAATGAAACATAAATCTGGAAAAAAAAAATGCATTTTCTCAACAATCATAAAATAGGATAGAGTAAAGGTAGTGTTGGTAATTTTCCTGCAGAGTTCCCCACTGATTTCACGCAAACTCCTTGCTTTAAATCTTCACTTGTCTCCTGCTGTCAAAACCTTCAGTGGTTTCGTCCCCACGAAACCTGAGCTTCCGAAGATTTTCACAACGGGAGACAAGTGAACATTTGTGGTTGCCTCGCATTTGTGGGCCCAAAGATCTAAAGATTGCAACAAACACGGGACATACCTAAATTCCTCATGTTCAGCAAGTTGATGACAAGTTTGATCGATCACGATAATTGATAGTTGAAAACAGATGAATCACTATGCCATTTGGTATTCTAGTCCAATCCAATAGCCCTTTACGGTCCAAACTTAAACCTTCCTCAGTTTATGGGTGACTGGGTAAACCACCTCATCATTTCCTGTCTTTGCCACCTTCCTACGGACTCTTCGACCCATATCTTTATTAATTCAACTTTCATACCCAATCTAAACCTCAGCCCTCAATTTAATCAGATCTGGAAAAACAAAATCCTAGAGCCTCAATGACCCAAATTCTGAAAATGGCCAAAGAATAGAAAGAAAACTAGAAAGCAGAAACTCTCAATCATCGTGATCGAGCAAACCTGTAATCGACCTGCCAAGCATGGAGGAATTTAGGTATGTCCCCGTGTTTGTGCAATCTTTGGTAATCTAGTCCAATCCACTAGCCCTTTTATCAATTCAACGCACACACCCAAACTAAACCTCAGCCCTCAATTTAATCAAATGCGGAAAAATTCTAAAAATGGTCAAAGAACAGAAAGAAAACTAGGAACCAGAAGCAAACTCAAATCTTCAAACCAGCAAGGATATCACTACAACAACATCTAATTCCCTTAAACCACAAAGGCCCAAATTCTCATTAACAGAGTTGAAACCACACCAACAGACATGAGATGAAGTGGAAAAAAAGCAAACCAAAACAATCAAACGATCTAATCTTTAAACAAGTGATGGAATGGACACAAACACACAAAACCCTTTCCCTTAATCTCAAAAACAAATCTGGAATCCAGTAAAGGGCCCATAGGAACGATTGGCTTTTAACCTCAAAACCCCTTAACTCTCAACCCACTAGTGATTTTGAAACAAGAGACCAGGCTATATACATAGTGAGCACCTACTATTATGGAAGAAAATAAAGGGTCAGCAATGCCACAACCATTATAATTGCATTAAGCGTTACAATACTGGCCCGTTTGGCAGGGGTCTTAATGAGGTATAAGATTTGGGGAATTATTAGTCACCTCGGTCCCACTAATATTGCTTGGTTAAAATAGGAGGAATGTTATTTATCACCCGGAATCCTGCAGGAGTTTTATTTATAGACACCCGGGATGTTACCTCCTTATCCACCTGACAATTATCATGGTACCCCAATTAATCCCCGGCCCCACATAAAAATAAAGTACTTCCGCGTATTTTTTTTTAATTTTTTTTTCCAAATTAAACTATTGATAGAGATGTTTAACTTGATACGAAAAAATTTCAAAAATTGTGTACGAAAGTATTTTAATGCACGTTTATTACATGTATTTTTTAGATTAGAACATTTATTTGTGAGTTCAATAAATTGTTCTTTTTTCTTGAATTAGTAGTTTTGCTTTTTTTAAGCCTTTGTAATTCTATCTCAAATAAAGTAGTACAATTATTTGAGATTTCAACAAAATTTCTTTTTCTTATGAGAGATAACTTGTTCAATTTGTCTATTTGTTCATTTATTATACATGGTATTGGGGTATAATATAAAAATATATAAAAATTAATATGTAAATTACAAATACTTAAAACATATTAGGCGGTATATTTCAAAAATATTTACAAATGTTTTAAAATTTAATAATTTTTATTTTTAAATTATTAAAATTAATTATTTTAGCTTATTTGTTGACAAGTGTAATAAATTAGAAATGAGTTTTGTATTTAACATAAGTAAAAAAAATGCATAAAATGTAATATGGGCGTGCACAAGGACAATTTTGTCTTTTGACAGTTTTTTACATCATCCACCCAGGACTGAGGGGGCTGATGTCCCTTAAAAAGGACAGCACCTGCTGTCCCCTGCAATTTCGATCTGCTCCGGTCTCGTTTCGATGATCGGAAACGTTCACTTTGAAGAGCTCGTCGAGTAGAACAAGTGTATTAAAAATTAGCTCAATCGGATATCATTAAGTACCTGATTGGAACATTTTTATTTTGAAAGAATGTAACTGAAACACTAGATCAAACCCATTGGAACCCATATTTGCCAAGTTATATGTGTACCGATCAGGCACTTAATGATATCAAATCGAGTTGATTATTGGTACTTGTTCTACTCGACGAGCTCTACGAAGTGAACGTTTTCGATCATCGGAACAAGACCAGAGCGGATAGAAATTCTCCGAAATAGCAGGTGCTATCCCTCATCCCTTTGAGGGACAGCAGCCGTCCTCATTCCCATCCACCCAACCTTATACCCCCATTTCAACTACCAAACACACCAAATAGTATTTAATCTCTCATATTACCAAACTCATCCAAACCAAGTACTACTTAATCTCCCCTCCATAAATACATCACTGTGTGGCCACCCTCCATACATAATACCTCCTACTATCTTGTCCCCTTATTATTTTATACCATCAAAACTCATCGCGCATCTAATCGAGAAAATAAAAAAAATGCAAACTTGTGTGCTTGGTAGTTGTTGGATTGTGGATAATACCCTTATTAATTCTTCTAACTGACCCATTGTCTTTGCAGAAGACTAGTCCCATACACAAGCAAACTCTAACTTACAACAAAATCAAGGGTTGATTAACAAGACAACCCTTGTTATTAGGGCGTGAAAGAACCAAATCGAGTTGAGAGATTCATCTAGTAATTGAGTTAAAATATGTGCTCGAGCTTGGTTTGAATGCACAACTAAAATAGCTCAATTTATGATTCGTGAAGAATCGCTCAAGCTAATCGCAAGCAAAATCAAATTATTATGTACAATCCTAAAGTCTTGTGTCAAATGTAGGCATAAAAATTGCTACAGTCCTGTATGATCCTATTATAGTTCTCTATAGAATAATTGGCGACTTAACTCGAGCTTCGTATAATACAAAATTGAACGAGCTCAAATACTTTGCAAACAAGCCATTGTCTCTAAATTAATAGCTCGATTTTTGTGAGATAAGTTTTTGATACAGGGATATAGAAAGAAGTCCATAGTTATTTGAAATGCAACATGATTTTCCTTACAAAATCTTTTCCAATATAGTTCATTTTGTAGTTGCAATACAAATCTTAAACTAATTATTGTTTCCTCCGAAAACATGTGAAGAACATAATTAAGCATATCACAAAACGGCTTAACATGCATATTAACACAAATCATGCGTCGTGATTGTCTTAGTGAGTCGATCATTCTTTTTTTATGGGTTACGTAACAATTATGTTACAATAATCCCAACTCGATTTTCCACTAATTGGGTCAACATCTATAAGATTTTTTTTTTTTTTTTTGGTACTTCGGAATAAATTAACTTAGGCAGAGAAAGAGTACATCAACATAGTAGCAAACATAAACAAGCTCAAGAGAACTAGAAAAGCTTTAGTCAAGGATTTGGCGTATGTTAAGGCTATCCCTTAACACATACTCCCTAATGGCCAGCGGAGGGGACATGGACACCACTAGATCTTCATCTTGCTCGGCTCCCAAATGGGCAAGACAGTCTGCACACTCATTGGCATTACGATAGATATGGGTGAGAGTACTTCCGGTTCTGTTGAGAAGGTATTTTCCATCGTTGAGAATGTTGCTTTGAGGATGATGAGCACTTGTGCCTTCATTGAAGAGTATCACGGCAGTTTGTGAATCGGACTCAATCTGCATGTTAGTCCAACCTTTCTCCAAAATAATAGTGAGTCCCCTACAGATACTCCAGATCTCAGTCTCCAAGCTGGACATGGCTCTCATTTTCCCGTAATATCCAAGCACCCAGCCTCCCTGCTCGTTCCCAACATCTATAAGAATTGAGTACGCAATCTAAGTGCAATTATACAATCGTTAGACCTATGCTCATGTGTGTAAATACCGACTATATATATATGCCTTCTGAAAGCTAATGTGGAAATATCAAAAAAAATAAAACATTTACTTAAAATGTTGAAATGTAATGCTCTTTATTGCTATAGAAGCTGGCTTTTGCATGAAATCTTTATCATATATTACGTTGATATTTCGCTGTTATAGTGGCAAAGAGTATTAATTAGTCAAAGAAAGTTGTTACTTGGAGCTGGCTTATGCTTGAAATCTTATCATATATTACGTGGATATTTCATTGTTATATTTTCAAGGCCTAAATTGATATTTCAACCAATCCCGTAGCATCGTTATTATGAGAATCTGTCATTTCGGTTATTAATATTAATAGGTGTACTTATGTTTATGACAAGGTGAAAGGAACAAATATCCATTTACAGCTTTCTCACAGTGTTGAAAAAACAATACTCACGCTATTTTCCGCCGCCGTCTTTTTTTATTGAATTACAGGAGAAGTTTTATTCCAATTGGTATATTGAGATTATCATAATTGCATAAATTTGGATTGATGCACAGCCTCGTTGAATTCACTGGTTATTTAGAAAGAAAATTTTGCTTTAAAAGGTGGGTGTAGGGATGGCAATTTTCTCCGACCCGTCCGAATCCGATTCGGTCCCCGATTCGAATGGATCAGCGTTTTGGAGATCTGTTCGGGGGATTGGAGCGGATTTGGGGATTTTTTTAAAAAAAAATCGGGGATCAGATCCGAGGCGGGGATAGGTGTATCCCCACTTCGAATCCGATCCGATCCGATCCGTCCCCGAATCCCCGTTTCTATATATATACATTATATATCAAGAAAAAATAATGGAGAAACAACTGTTACCCACTCTCTCTCTCTCTCTCTCTCTAAGTATCTTCTTCTCTTCTCTTTTTTTATTGAACGGCGATCTTCTTCCCCCTTTGAAAGTTGCCCCCAGATCGACCTATCCTCCCTCTACCAGTGGTCCAGTACAACATCCACCTCTTATGGTGTCGATTCGGTTCTGGCCAGTCCTTCTAGCGGAGGTTACTGCGGTTCAGGTCGTGGTTACCTCTCTCTACCATCAGTTCTCTCGTAACAGTATGTCCGCTTCGGCTCCAGGTTGAGGACTCAAGGTCATATATTTCTTAATTTCCAACTCTGATCTTGGATTCTTCATATTTTTGTATTTTTTTAATCCAGAGTTAATTAGTCAGATCAAAAAAGAAATCAAGGAATTTCCCCGAATCCCCGTTCCCCGTTTGGGGCGGGGATGGAGGGGAGAAAATAATCCCCATTAGGGATCGAAGCGGGGACGGGGACGGGGAATGGGGAGGGATTCGGGGATCAGTGGCGGGGATAGTAGTCTCCGGCCCCGATCCGTCCCCATTGCCAACCCTAGTTGGGTGAATCTATCTGAGAAACGAAGTAGCGGCTTTGATAAGATAAAATTTCTATTATTTTTGTTTGACATGTATTTATGATCAATTTTCCATAGCCAATTATTGTCAATCAACTCTATCTGTAAATAAATGAACACTCCCTCAAAACAGAAACTTGTTTTTTTCCTTTAAGAAAATTTTGATGCTGGGATTAAGGAAAAGGAAAGTTATATTGTCAATGTAAGAGAATTGAATCCGCATCACACCAAATAAGAGACCGCTTTATGCACTTCATACTGATAAGACTTGAATCGAAACATTACACCGAATAAGGGACCGTTTTAAGCGTGCTTCATACCCGATCAACCCGCAGCTTAGTAGCTACTTTATATTTTCCTAAGAATTTGATCCACCCCGACTACACGACTTAAAGTTTCCTCATTTTTGCTATTTTGAAGAGTCATAAGGTTTTATGTAAACCCACTTACACAGTCACACGTGATTCGATTCCGGTATCAGGAAAAATGGAAGCAAGAGCAGAAGGCTAAAGAGCTTGTTTGAATTTATTTTTTCACTCTGCAGTTATATTTCAATAGCGTGGAATGTTATCTACCATTTGAAGGGAAAATAAAATGGATTTATATGACAGAAACCAACAAAAACTAGAAGGCAGGCTACAAATTAATTATGACAGAAACCAACAAAAACTTGCAAAGCATGTGCTTCGAGCCTTTGTCCTTCAGACTCTAGCCATTATCAAAAGGTTGAGAATGATCCACCTCTGTATGAATTTCTGGAAAATGCTGCAAAAGAAGCTAAAGATCTGGCCCATGAGATGGATCTTTTCGAACGTAAACTGATTCTGCAAAAAAGCAAATGCTGAGAAAGAAAACAGAAATCAAAGAACCAAGGGGCTGCTGCTAGTGAGGGAATATCTTCTGGATTCTCCAACTGTCGAAAAAGAGAATGTGATTCTTCAAGCACATTTTGCTTCCGGGAACAGTAAAAAGCTCAACTTGCATCAAGGAAATCTCTCCACTACAATGTGAAAAAAGAAAAAGTTTCGAAAACTGCTACTAATACTCTCATCTGACATTGCTGTAATAACCGGGGGGAAATGGAAAAAAGACTTCCAAGGGAAGTACTCGCTACACAAACCTTAGTAAACCCTAATATCAACGGCAATACTTCCAACCTGATCGGGGCCCACTGAGCTTCCAAGCAACTTCTTCTGGTGGTGGCAACGAAGCCACAGGCATGAAATCCTGGTAATAGCAGCCTGACTAGCAACCTGGACCCTGCAAGCCAGAGTCAGCTGCGCTAATGACTCATTACCCACTAGACCTGAGTCATGGGCAGCTTCATATCCGACAAGGTCTGACTCAGTCACCATCACAATGGAGCCATCATCAAAGGCCTCAAGATCATCATGTTTTAAAGGGAAGACCAAAGTTTCCACCTCAGAATTCTGTGTGCATATGTTGCCTCCGGGTCTCTTCATAATTTGGATATAGTAGTCTTGAACAGCCTACATGATCATAATCTAAGTTGAGTTGGATAAATATATACACCAGACGACATGGTTTGAAACAGAAATATCTTCATATATGACCACAACCAAGTTAAGGCGCATTTTCGTAGATGACAAAAATAAATGAAGTTAGAAATTGCCAAGGCAAAGACCACTAGAACGAATCAAAACAAATGGGCATAAATGGAAACCCTGATGTGAGATATTCAAATTGTGTTACTTCCGGCACCAGCCAAAAAGACGGTGCCTAGTATGAATTTTACGCTGCAACCAGCATCCCCCACCATTGTCCATCACTTGTTGAACTTTTAGGGTACAATTTCGGAATCAAAGACACTTTTACTAACAACGACATATAGAAAATAAGTAGCACACAGACCTGCCACTGGGCGGAGGCCAATTGTACCCTTGGCCTTATTGACCTCACAAAATCATATGCAGCATCAGGCGTCATCTGCTTGTGTTCCACCTATTTTAGAAGAGATATTAATCAAAAGCAACTTTGACAAAGTCAATGTGGTGATGGATAAAGGCCTTATGATGTGATGCATACCAGGTAACATAGAACAATGGTTGTGCTGCGCCCTCGACCAGCCTTACAGTGAACATATGTCGTCTTCCCACTAGATGCGTTCTCTTCACAAATCAAAGCAAAAGTCAGAAACAATTCATTTGCACCAAAGGAAAGCACACAGCTGGATGGAATTCAAATGAAAAGGAGCAAACAACTGTCCACATAAAGGAGTGACGACTATTAGTCGGATACTTGAAACACATCAGAAAGGCAAAACAGCAAAGAGAACAGAGAGAAAGTATCATTTAAATAACGGATTACAAAATAAATAAAGATATGCAACTTGTGAATAAAGGGCCACACTAGGACCTGGATAGATCAAGTACCATCAACAACTAAAGAGAGACACATGCCTTGAGCAACAAAAACTTAAGTTGAGTACGCTAAATGATAATTATTTTTCCCTACCCTTATTTGAGGACTTATCTTCCAAATCACCTTGATTGGAAAAGCAAACCCAAAACTTTGGGACAAAAGCAGTTGGCTGACCAGTGAATAAAATTTCTTCAGCTTGAGTTGGGCTAAAAGCACCAAAACTAAATTATTTATATACGAGAATAAAAAATCATATTCCAAAGGGGAGAAACTTGAGACGAATATTACCATGGATGAAGTTGACAGCTTTACAAATATCACCATAAGAAGGAGCAAACAGATAATCTCTCGTCGGAATCACCAAATGGTCAATGTTGTAAGTCTGCAAAAAGAAAAATTGATAAGCAGAATCAGTTTAGGAGACAAGGTCCACAAAAATAAGTGACCTACATCCTACATTCACAATGGTACATCTGGATGCAGATCATAAAAGTGAATCCCACTTGCCAATTCATATGCAATTACAAAACGGGACCATTTCAAGACCATGCACAGGACTAATAACTCTCGCCTGAACAACAAAAATGCCTGCAAATTTGAACTATTTTACCCACCAGGCCCTTAAAATGAGTACTAGTCGGATTTTCCAACATTGCTAAACATTTCGTTAACCATTTAGCTTATGCATAACCCGATAGCCGATGCCCCCGCAGCCTCCCATAAAGGAGACGCAAAATAAACAAATTGCCAAAAAAAAAAAAACAAAGAGTGCTGTGCTTGAGGCCAATTTAGTTACTGTAAAAGCATCTCACTCAAACCCAAGTGGTAACAAGGGGGAAGGTTGCACTTATATACTAGCTTTGGAGGTCATAATAACCGATCTGAGACAAGCTCCAGCACTCCTCTATGCATACGATCTCTGACTCTCGTGAGTAAACCTACAGTATATTGATACCAGCGGGATCACAATACGAGGTACACTTTCACCACAAACAAGGGGGAACAAATTATCACTATAGAAAATAATTAAAACAAATATAGATTCTACCCAATACTTCCACCAAAGTGAAAATTTTATACCATATAAAAGAATCGACTAATAACTAGTTGGAAATAGAGGAAAAGCCGCCTAAGCTCATTTAGTAATTTCTGGGATAGTGAGTAAACAACGTGGGACAAGCCCTAACACTTACACTATACATTTCAGTGTTGGTAAATTTCACTTCAAGCAATTTTGAAACTAATAGGAAAAGCATAAAGTCAAAGGGAGCATACTCACATGATATAATGATGTGGGAACCAACGTCTCGAATGGTTCGTTTAGTGTAACAACTCCAGAAACACCAAGTTCCTTCAGGCATGGAACATCAGCAGGAAATGGAACGGCACCTAACAATATAAACTGGAAATAGAAAAACAGTTATATATGCATGAGAGAAACGCCAATTTAACTGAAAGGAGAGCTACCATTAACATAAGACAAATCTCAGTGGATTTGATTGATATGAAATGGAGGGAGTAGGCACCAAAAAACCCTCAACACTGAATAACATATTTACAATACAGTCATCCCCCAATGAAATCACATGAGCAACATGTATAGGACTTGGATGGTATCAACTCAATTTTTTCATCCAGATATTCTCTCAAAACCACTGTATTGCAGATAGGATAAGAATTGTGTAATACGGAATCCAGAAAAAATAAAGAATCCCAAGGAACACTGAGAATTTTAGGAAATAATAAAACTGCAAAACCTAAAGTAAACTTAAAACTTAGGATGTGTCACATATCACACACTAAGGCAACATTAAGCATAAGGAAAGCAGTTGGAATGATCAAAAAAAAAAAATATAACAAAAGTAAGGTCTAAATTCTACCTAATGTTACCTGATCTAACCCACGAAAGGATAAAATTAGACACCACAGATTTATAGATAAGCTCAAAAATCCAGTCAACTCTTAGTAACATAAATATTTTTAGAGTCAATAGAATTAACAGCATCTACATCAGTGACTTCAATGAGTTCCGGTGTTTAAGGACACATGTACAGTAATCAAGTCACTTAATCCTGCAACCGTTATCCACTGATACAAAATATTTATTACACCTCATAATTACCAATCCATACTAAAGACATCCTCGCAACGTCTTTCCGAAAACAATGTAGAGATACAATTTCGGGATATTCAAAATAACCAAAGCAAGATTACATAAAATGCGGATAAGTACTCAAAATAAAGATTAAAGGAAAAGCAATGGAATAAAAGGGGCAATGAGTAGTATACCTCATCAACCCTATCCCACCAGCGGAATTCAGATTGAATCTTGTTTCTAACAACATTGTACAGCAATGTCGGATAGAAAAGAGCACGACCCCCTGCTCCAACCAAAGCCCGTTTCACTTCCAAAGGAACTACGGCACCACGATCGAGATCAACACGACTCTGCTCCTCCCCGATTTCAAAATCCCCCACCCCTTCCTTCAGTTCCTCAATATACATGCCTCAAGCTATCTCTTAACCAATTAACCAAAAACCCTTAAATCCTAACCTTCAAAAACCTTGAAATTGAACTAAAGACCGATGAATTAGCAAAAAGAACTACAGTTTCAGCACCAAACTCAAATCAAAGGTGGAATCAAAACACCCTTACAACTAAAGCTTTTACCGAAATCAACCTCCTATGATAATAACCATCCGAAAATCCCAATTAGACAACAAAAACTGCCAATTCCGATACAATTCCTACCGCAAAAACCGTCCGTCACACAAGAAACCCAGCTTTCAAAAACCCAGAAATTAAACCACAAGCTAGCAATTTACAGCGAATAGTATTTGACGTTACAACACCACCTATTCAAGCGACAAACCCTAACATATCTAGAGCAAATTGTACACAAAACCTTGGAAAACATTATCAATTCAAGAATGCACATACTCTTTGTCAATTCCATGAAAAGAAGAGACATACAGGAATAGACACAGTGGAAGGCCTGGCTCGCGATGCTTAAATAGCTGTTTTCGAGAGATTTTGTTGCTAAAAATGAGAGAGATCTCTATTTCTGTCTCCTAGGGTTTCTCTCTCTAGCTTTCCTTATCTGTCAGCACTCTTGATAGCGAAAGTAACGCATGTTTTTGTGTTGAAACGGTGTTATGACTCGGCATCCGAATCGGATAATCGGAATTCTGGGGTGGAAATCGAGCGAAAAAGTACGTAAAATTTTCTTACATTTGAAATATTAAACACATTTATTTTTTGGGAAATGACCACAAAATAGCATTTAGAGCAAATAAAGATCAAAAGGTGGTCATGGTTTGCAAAATTACAAAGGCATGGTAAGGAAAAAATAAATCATACATACATGTCATTTTTCACGTGCATTACCCAAAATACCCTCAACTCCCAATTTCTCATCCAAAACCCAAAAAACCCTTTCTTCTACATTATTCCAAAGGGGATCGAAAAACCTAGCCTCATTCGTCTCTCTCTCTCTCTCTCTCTTGTTCCCTCCCTGTGCAACGGTGCACTGCTGTTTCGGTCTTTCTCCCACCGGAAAACACCGACGACATCGAATCCGTCACCACCGACGACATCGAATCCGTGATAGCAGTAGCAGACCAACAACGAATCTGTCAGAGAACTGCCCACGCCCGCAGCAATCGACGATGGTCGCAATCAAAGCCACTCGAAGCCATCTCAGTTGTGTGTCTGACCTTCACCAGTACTCAATAATTGAAGGTTATTCCCTTTTTCTTTTTCTTGTTGTTCCAATTTCCATCCCGATATGTGCACGTGTGTGTGTTTTTGTCTGGGTTGTTCGTATGAAACTCGAATAGGGTAGTTGGTAAAAACATGGACATAGGTTCTGCACCCCAAGTGTTCGATGAAATGCTTGTGAAGAGAAGTCGATTTTTTTTTGTATGGTTCGAGTTGATGGACCTAACGGTCTGTTTGTTGAAGTGATGGACCAGTGATGGACCTAACTTATTCTTAAGTATTTTTCCCAATTTGCAAACTTGTCAGAATTTACTTTCGAAAGAGTGCAAAATTTTGTAAGCTACCAAAGTTTGATCATGTTGTTACTCCTCTTAAAAATGGTGCTAGCTTATCGAGTGGTTCGGTTGCTGAATAACCTTACATGCACGAGTT
>JAXBDA010002352.1:0-43444 GCA_036023075.1 Gaultheria prostrata
AAACATCGTCATCTTCTAAATACTGCACGGTCCCTTCTTCTTTCTTCCTCTGTGCCAGCCATATTTTGGGGAGAGGCTGTGCTCACTGCAGCGTATCTTCTCAACCGGATGCCTACTCCACTTCTCTCTGGTTCCTCCCCTTATGAACGGCTCTATGGTAAGGTTCCTAACTATTCCTTTCTTCGTGTCTTTGGCTCCACTTGCTTTGTCCTTCTTCCCAAGAAGGACCGCACTAAACTTAGTGCTAGGAGTGTCCTATGTGTCTTCTTGGGGTATGACATCCACCAAAAGGGCTACCGTTGTTATAACCCCATTAGCAAAAAGTTGTATGTTTCTCAGCATGTTACTTTTCTCGAGCGTTTGCCCTTCTTCTCTCTCCCATCCAAACCCATCACTGTTGCCAAAGAGGATCTTGTGCATATCGACTCTTTCCCTCCGGATGTCCCTGTAGAAGAATATATTTGTACTCTCAACGTCTCTGATGTTTCTAATCTCCCATCTTCCTGTTCTGGTTCACACCACATCCCTCCCTTTCCCAAGTATTATGTCCGTCGCACTGGCCCAACTCCCTGTCCTTCCTCTGCTTCTGACGACTCTAATCCGCCTGCACATCGATATCCTTCTCGTGATCGTCACCCCCCGGTAAGACTTGGTTTTACTAATACTTGTTTTTCTTCTTCATATCGCACTTTCTTGTCCCGCATTCATACTTATTTTGAACCTCGTTCCTACAAAAAAGCTTGTAATGATCCTAACTGGGTACATGCCATGAATGACGAGCTCACTGCTCTTAATAAGACTCAGACTTGGGAGTTGGTTCCTCTCCTCGATGGTAAGAATCTCATTGGTTGCAAATGGGTTTTCAAAGTTAGAACTCACTCTGATGGTTCTTTGGAGCGGTACAAAGCCCGCTTAGTTGCCAAGGGGTTCTCTCAGGAATATGGTATTGACTATGAGGAAACTTTTGCTCCAGTTGCAAAGATGACATCTGTCCGCCTCTTAATTTATGTTGCTGCTACGCATCAATGGCCTCTCTTCCAGTTGGATGTTAAGAATGCCTTCCTGAATGGTCACTTGTCTGAGGAAGTTTATATGCGTCCTCCTCCGGGGCTCTCTCATGCCACCGGCCTTGTTTGCCGTCTTCGTCGTGCTCTTTATGGCCTCAAACAATCGCCTCGTGCTTGGTATGCTCGTTTCCATGATGTGGTCCTTAAGATTGGGTTTCAACCGAGCACTCATGAGTCTGCCCTCTTTGTTCGCCGCACTCCTCATGGTTCGGTTCTTATATTGCTCTATGTTGATGACATGATCATCACCGGTTCCGACTGTGCGGCTATTGATGAAGTGAAGCATCATTTGTTTCACGAATTTGAAATGAAAGACTTGGGTCCTCTTCGGTATTTTCTGGGCATAGAGGTTGCCTCCTCTCCAAAAGGTTATCTCTTAACTCAGACTAAGTATGTTACCGACATTCTTCATCGAGCTCAACTTTTTGATGACAAAAAGGTTGATACTCCCATTGAGTTACATGCCAAGTTCTCTACTTTAGATGGGGTTCCTCTTGCTGATCCTACCATGTATCGTGAACTTGTTGGTTGTCTTGTGTACCTCACTGTCACTCGGCCGGATATTGCCTACGCTGTGCATATAGTTAGTCAGTTTGTTTGTGCCCCTCGATCTACTCATTGGGCTGCCTTAATTCGTATTCTTCGTTACGTTCGCTGCACTATGTTTCAGTGTTTACTTCTGTCTTCTTCTACCTCAGATTTGACTCTTCGGGCCTACGCTGATGCTGATTGGGCAGGTGATATCTCTGATCGCAAGTCCACCTCCGGCTTTTGTGTTTTTCTGGGTGATTCTCTTATCTCATGGAAAAGCAAGAAGCAATCGGTTATTGCTCGTTCTACTGCAGAAGCCGAGTATCGAGCCATGGCTCATGCTACATCTGAGATTGTTTGGCTCCGTTGGCTGTTATCGGATCTGGGTCTCACCTTTTCTTCTCCAACACCTCTCTTTTGTGACAATAAAAGTGCCATTCAGATTGCCCATAATTCAGTCTTTCATGAACGCACAAAGCATATTGAGATTGACTGTCACTTTGTTCGCCACCATCTACAGTCCGGCACTCTCTCTCTACCTTTTGTCTCCTCTTCTCTTCAGTTGGCCGATTTCTTCACCAAGACGCACACCACCGCTCGTTTTCGTTTTCTCCTTTACAAACTCTTGATTCTCTCCGGGCTCGCATCATGAGTTTGGGGGGGGGGGGGGGTGTAGAGGGAAGCGGGGGCGCTGATGTTTGAGATTGATATTCGATTTACCGCGGCATCAGTACGATATGTGCTGTGCCGGTTTACCTTTACTAGGAACCACACGTTTTACACGGCAAGGCCTCCTTAATTTCTTGATGATTCAACGTCTCTTCCATGTGAGCGTTGACGTCATCGATTTGATATGATATATAAGGGTGGGGCAAAATATGGTGTCAACACATATCATAAGGTAAATTGAAAAGCAAACAATATAAATCTCTAAGGATCATTTTTATGTATCTGCCAACAAAGATTAATTGAGACAATGTGCTTGCTATGTGAACCAATTGAAATTTTGTTGCATTATGCTTACCGTATATGGATTATGCATTGTAAATTATTCAATCTTAGGATTATGCATTCAAGTCGAAAGAAATTAAATATATCAAAAATTTGTCAGAGAGTCGTAGTGGAATTGTTTGACTTGATATATTGTAAATCGGAGTATTTGAGAGTGATAGAAAAGATAAGGTCAAAGTATAAGATGACCTCTTACCATAAATATGTATCTTTTGAACCATTAGAAGTATGTTAATATGAACACGGTTTAATACATGAAGTTATGATTCGTAATATCATAGTCCGTTGCAGCACAAGTACATATTTTGGTAACTCATCCTACCATGTACAGAATGATAACTGCTTGTGAATATGCTAGGAAGAAATGAAGAAAAAAATCTATGATATACATAAATGGATATGCGTGACAGTTACAAGTATATAGGGTTCACTTAAAACACACCATGCCAAAATGAGAGAAAAGACATGGTCAGAGTATAAGATGACCCCTTATCTAGGGTTCATTTAAAACACACCATGCCAGAGCGATAGAAAAGACAAGGTCAGAGTATAAGTTGACCTCTTACCATAAATATGTCTCTTTTTAAACATTAGAAGTATGATAATAGGAACAAGTTTAATTACATGAAGTTATGATTCGTATTATTATGTAGTCCCTTACAATACAAGTACATATTTTGATAATCGTTACCAATTTGACTCATCTTACCATATACAGAATGATAACTACATGTGAAATATGAAAGAAAGAAATCAAGAAAAAAGTCCATGATATACATATATGGATCATGCAAGATAGTGCCGAAAGGTCATATACCAATACCAATGCCAAAGTGATAAAAAGATAAGGTCAGAGTGTAAGATGATCCCTTACCATAAATATATCTCTTTTGAACCATTAAAAGTTTGTTTATATGAACAAATTTAATTACATGAAAATTACGTTTGAGTCGTATTATATAGTCCGTTACAATACAATTACATATTTCGATAATCGTTACCAATTTAACTCATCTTACCATATACAGAATGACAACTGCCTGTGACATAGTATGAAACAAAAAGAAATGAAGAAAAAAGTCTATGATATACATATATGGATTATGCGTGAGAGTGCCGAAAGGTCTTATACCAATACCAACCATATTCATACGAAATTATGTATGGACATTGACTAAAAAAAGGGAGAGGGTTCTCTGCGGTTCGGCCCGTGAAAGTATACAGTGATGTGGGCCCATGTGAGATACATACACCAACACTTATAAACAATTGTACATACTCTCTTAGACAGAGTCTGTGGGTCCCACAAGCCATGTGTGGTTCCCTGGAGCTCTATGTGAGAGAGTTTGTCCAAATTTGGAACCGTAGATAATCCAAGTCCAACAAAAAATACCAACGACCTTTCTCACTGTAGCTAGCAAATTACCTTCTACTGCACGCCTCTCCCACATCTCTCTCTGACTCCCTCTATAAGTACCACACACAAATCATTCCATTCCATACCTCTCCATTTCTTCTCCATATTCTCTCTCTCTCTCTGTCCAACAATGTCGCCAAAAGATCTAGAATTGCCCCAGCTCCAAATACCCACCATCGGAAACATCACCAATTCTGCAATTGAGACTGGTAGCAACGACGACGGATGCCACACACCGACGTCGGCGGAACACAAAATTCCGCCAATGCTAAGCTGCCCGCCGGCACCAAAAAAGCCGAGACCCGCACCAATTTCTCGCAAGAGAGAGCTGTGCCAGCTCTACGTCGTGACCGTGGCTAGACAAGAGGGTGAGTTGTTTCTCGTGTACGTGAATTGGCGTCATGTGTTGAAGAAGAGAAGGTACCGCCCCCGTACCTGACTTCTGGATCAACCCAAATTATCCGGAATTCGGAACCAACTTTATCTCACCTAATAATACTCATATGTATAGAAATAAAATTCTATATATATAGCAAATGCTTTGATCTGGGTATCTGTGATACTTTCATTTTAGATCAAAGCAATAATTTCTATTTTTGCAGTTTTTAATTTCAGAACAGCGGTTGCATCCGTTTAGATTATATGAAACCTTTGGTTATTTGTTCTTTAGATTTTCGGGTTAAAATCATAAAGCCTGAAGAATTTATATTATTCGTATCGGAATTCTGAATTATCGTGTTGATTTTAGTTTATAGTCATTCTGTTTTGTGATTTTGACTGTTTGTTCTTAACATCAGCGCCGACCTTGAGCCAAGGCGAGCAAGACGTTTTCCGGACTCCTAAATTGTATTCATTCAAACAGAGCATGTGGAAATTGAATTCAATCACTCAATTTGATCTAAATTATGCTTTTTTACTATAGTTGAAAGATAATCAGACTAGATTATTCAGATCAATAGATAATTTGGATCGGAATTGTAGTTTCGTCTTGACTTTGTCAAGATTTTGATTAAAGACGATGCTGGTTTGTTGGTTTTTACTTGCAACTTTGATTGTTGAAATTTTCCTGATTTTCTAGATGGGTTTCTTTTTTCTTTTTTCTTTTTGAGAGGGAAACTGAGATAGAGATTGACTTTTTATTTTTAATTTTTTTATAATTAACAGTAGATTGCGAATGCGGAAACTAAAAAGTGGTTTAGATTGTTGCTTTTGTTTAAGAGGAAACTAAAAAGTTCAAAAATTTTTAAAAATATTTAAAAAGTTCACTAGAGACAAAAATAATCCAAATTTAGTTTGGTTAATAATTTTTTACTCTTTAAATTTCTCTTGTCGAGACGAACCAATTAATAATTCACAAAAAATCGACACACATTTAACAAATACAATTTTTTTGAATAAAGACAAAAATAAACCATTTATTTTATTTTGCCAAAGCACCCGCAGTGAAAGTCTCTGAAGGAAACCCAAAATCCTAAGTGCGCATCGACGCACCTGAGGCCAAAAAAAGATACTAGGCGGATCATGAGATTCAAACGGGAGCGGGGGCCGTTGGCACGTCTCGAACCCGTGACACGTGAGAGCCAAAGCCAATGGGAGTAACCCATTGCCAACTTGGCTACTTTTCCTTATTGGTTGCGGTAGAATCTGAATTTTGATGAGTACATTTTGCTACTTTTCCTTATTGGTTGCGGTAGAATCAGCATTTTGATGAGTACATTTTGTATTCATAGCCTTTTTTTTTTTCTTCAATAACGTTGGTTCGCTAGGATGGTTGATCTGTAATTCGTTGACAAATGTTGAGTGATTGACACGGCTCTGGGATCCAAAATTTTGGTATTTTTTTTCCTACCAGACTTCTTGTCTGATAGTCCACATATATCCATCCACTGGTACACAAAGATACAGACCGATGTTTGTATAGAAAATGAAAGGAGAGAAAATTATGGGGTGAAATCTCTCATTCTTTGCGTGGTCGCATGTTCAAACTCACCTGTGACAATACTTCTTATGAATTAGATATCGTACGTGCGGATATCATTCTTTTAACTCATGTTTGTTCTTATGAATTAGATATCGTACGTGCGGATATCATTCTTTTAACTCATGTCTTAGTGAAGTTATTGAGACATGCACGTTGTTTATGTCAAGACAATTACTACTTCGCAACAACACCTTTAGTCTTTCGGAAATTGTGCGTATACGGATTCAAAGAAGAGCCGATCTAACCCAGATACGAATCTATTTCCATTGGAATAGGTCACGACGGTTAGGAACCCATGATCACGTCGAAGAAGGGTCATTACAAAAGGTTAAAGGAGGATGAAAAGTGAGAATAAAAGATCAGGAAAAAAAAAGAAAAGAGAGAGAGATAAGAAGGTGCTAAAACGAAATGGGACAACGTGTTTTGTCTGGTTTCAATAAACGTGCCTGCATGATTGGGTGTCTGTATGCGCGGACTATTTGAGTATTAGTCGTGAGTTCCACTATATTGTTTTTGGTATTTTCGCCGGTGGGAGAATACTGAAAATATCAAATATACCGAAAGTATTATTAGTGAAAACTCAGTCTTATTCAATATTTCTTTCTGGGGCACGTAGCCAAGTGGTGTATGCCTGTCCATAAAACAATATGATTCATATCTGATCCGAATCCGATAACGGCAATCCGACAATGAAAATACGAATTGGATCGGAATCGGATATACTGAATCGGATTCGGTTTGGAACGAGACTTTAAACCAAAAAAAAAAAAACAATTATCAATATTATTTCGCTTAAGCAACAAAGATCAAAGATGAAGCATCAATTTGGTAGAAGAAAAATTCAGCAATTATCACAAGAAAATTCAGCTGTACCTTGTATCTTGGAAGTTTCCAGAGCTTTGAATGAATTCAACGTCTATCAGGTTTTTTTCGTTGGTAAAATGCAAGTATTTCACTAGACCAAAACAAACAACACTAGGAAGAGAGTATCCTAATCCTAATAGAGTAATATATAGGAGCTTCAAAGTAAACAACAAAACCAGAGAAAAGAGAGACCTGAGTTTAAATTTTGGGATTTTTTTAATCTCTCCCCCCCTTCCCCTCCCCTACTTGGAAAATTTTGTTTTGTTTTGTTTTTTGTTTTTTGTTTTTTGTTTTTTTTCTGTTTTTTGGGTCTAAATGCTCTACTTCTTATAAGTGGAAAAAACTCGAATCGGATTTGGATTTTCGGATGGATATCCGATTTTCCGGATTGGTTTTCAGATCAGATATGTGCTATTTCAGATGCGGATCGGATTCGGATTCAATCCGGTCCATTGGTAGGCCTAACGTACTGGTGCTCCAGACCCATACACTTAATCATGAACCCCACGTAAATGTGTGGTATTGGAGTGTCTCGGAGCACCACATGATCGTGCTCCAGAACCACTAATTAATTAAACATTTTGGTTGGAGCTAGGTAGCTGAACCAAATAAAAAATTGATTTCCTGTACATAATCTTTCGGAACTTGAATTTGCCAAGAAAAAATACTTTTTCTCAGAAGAAAAAAAACATTCAATTTAATTTTCTCAAATTTTCCGATTCTTTTGTTTCTACTCGTGAAATCTGGATCCAACGATAGAATTGTAGTAGATTTCCCACGGAGCCATTGAAACAAAGGTCCGGCATGAAAGAGTTACGGTCAAGACCTCAAAAATATTTTTGTTTGATTTTCAGTATAGAGTTGCGTAAGTTTACGTCTTTAGTCAATTCTTTTTAACATTTTAACAAAAAAAAAATTACTTTTTTAAGAGAGGACGTAAATATACATCTAAAAAGTAAAATAAAAACAAATTTTTTAAAAAGAATCATTATATACGAAACAACATGGATGACGAAACAATAAAAACTTTCAGAGATAATTTTTTTTTAGAAGAGAACCAAACAAAGCGAGTCCTGGAGTTGGAATCAAAATTTTATTTCAAAACAATATACAAAATTTTATTTCTACGAATGAGCTAAGGCAACTTTTGGAGCAGATTCCATGAAAAAAAAAACATTTGGTAAAATGAGGGGGGAAATGGATGTGGCTCTTAGCTCATCTAGTAGGTTTTTTTGGCTTTCGGGGCGAGATTTGGAGTCAACTCTATGAAAAGTCATCAAATTTTTAACCCGCTAATTTTCTGCTAACCCCATTAATATGTACAATGTTGGCAAAAAAGAGGAGGAAAATGGTTCACATGCACCACTGTATACTTTGTCTTTTTCAAGCTTATTATATCTTGAAATGAAGGGTTATTAGTTAGCGTTGGGCAACAACTTATATTTCTGGGCCATAGCTACATCTAGCTAATTGCCCCATGCTCAAATAATTGCTTGAGATTAGTGACAGATCCAATTATTTTATTTTATTTTTTATTTTATCGGCAATGATAGATCCATTTTAACTAACTGAAAATTATAAATCAAGCTTTATTCAGGCAATGAGGCAACGACTCTGAGATCCAATCGATGTTGACTGGAAAACTCATGTACAATGGCTAATTGATGCTTTAAAGTTTAATCCTACGCGTCTTCGCTGGTTCGTGATAAATATTGAGAAATTTGGCACGACACGACACGATTAAGTAAATAGGCCGGCATGGCACGGCACGGTTACAAAACAGTATGGCGCGAATGAAGAAAAATGGCACGGCACGGCACAACTAATAATGGGCACGACACGATTAAGCACGACACGACATGACACGATTAAGTAAACGGGCACGGGCACGGTTGACACGGAAGAAAAGCGGCACGGCACGGCATGGCACGGCGGGCGCATTTGACACCTCTATCTCTCACTTTTATAGTTTACATGTTCATATAATCATAGTATATTGTTGGTTCATAACTTCTTATCTTGGCAAAGTGATATACTGTTTGAATAGTTGCATAATTTTTTTTGTCAGTCTTAATAAGAGAGAATTCTTATGTTGTGTATAACAGGGTTTTGATTGTGCATATGTAGTAGAGGGTTTGGATGTCCCTGAATTACTTTCACCGATTCATTTGGAGGATATGCCTCCTAACACTATGAGCATACTAATTGAAATGGCAAAGTTGGCCATAGAACATTTCAACCAAAACGTATGTGTGTGGTGTTTGGTTCCTTCAATTATTTTTGGCCTTACTTTTGTTTATTGCTATTGAGTGTAATTGTCTCTCAAATTGTAGGCCAAATCTTACGCCTTTGGTAAGTTATCCAAAGTGAACTGCAAGCGACTACCTCATCCTACCGCAAGGGGGATCGACCGTGCATTATATTATATGACCTTTGAGGCTACAAAAGATATGGTTGGTTCTCCTCAGAATTTCCAAGCTATTGTTCAAACCTCCAAAGTTGAGGTTCACATAAGGGAGAGGATGAGACGGAGAATAAATTTTACAGTGGTCTAGTACATTAGATCACATGATTGAGTCCACTTTTAATTGACGGTGGAATTGAGTCTTGAAATAGTGGGTCTATAAGGCCGCCTATATGCTCAATTATCAGAAAAACCAATCAATTTTTTGACAACTGTAAAATATATCTAGCTACAAACTGATCTGTGTCCTCCATTGTACTCTTTTTTGTTAAATCGATTTATTTTGGTATGTTGATATATATGTAGCCTTCACTGTCCTTTCTAAAGAATATTGACTTTTTGGGACTTATTCCAGGTATTTTTAGTACTCTTTCTAATATATATCGTGGTGATAGTGATAGTGCGACATTAATGTATTTTTAGTTTTTTTTTCATAATGAAACAAAATTGTAATACTTGAAACCACGTAAATCTATTGGCCTTGTGTGTTCCTAATTTTGTGTATTATATTCAAGGTTTCTCCAATTTCATACATAGCATCCTATTGCTCAAATCGTACCAAACATATATCACTCATTACTATAAAACCTTAAACTATGACAGTCAAAAAGTGTCACTAAACACAAAAGATGTCACTTTTAAAACTGTCATCTTTGGAGGTGATATTAAAAGTCTAGATTTGTTATGACAGTAAAAAAATGAAACATATAAGATGACAGTGTATGCAACAAAAGATGACGGTTTTAAAGTATCATCTTATCTATCCTCCATTCTAAGAAAAAAAATACTCCCTCCGTCCCATTTTGTTTGTCAATTTTTGATAATCGTGTCAGTTTTCGATTGCTTATATCTTTTAATATTGATCTCCAAATATATGCAATATGGATCTTGTTTGATAGTTCACGATTAATTCTGTTATACAAAGTTTTTAAAACGGTGAAAAATATTATAGATTAAAAGATATAAGCAATTTAAGGTGTAGCAGAAAATGGAATAATTGACAAACAAATTGGGAGAGGGAGTAAAAAATTCTAGTTCAAACACATGGCTCTCGCTACAGGGGTGCTTACTAGTAAAAAAATTCTAGTTCAATACTTGCTTGCTCCAGAACTTGAACTCAAGAACTTAATACCAACTGATCTAGCACGCTTGTTGTTAACAAAAGACCAACAAAAATATTTATACTATATTTTAGAAAAAAATTAAGCTAAGCACTTTTAATGTCAGTTTTGGATTAAACTGTCATCTTATATGTTTCAATGACGCTTATAAAGTGTCATAAAAAATTCAGACTTTCAATGTCAGTTACATAAATTCAGACTTTTAATGTCACTTTTAAGGAAAAACTGACATTAAAGAAAAAAATAATAATGTCACTTTTATTCTAAATTGTCATCTTATATCGCAAAGATGACAGTTTTTAGGCTAGACTGACATCAAAACTCTACCCTAATATTTTCAATGACAGTTTTACAAAAATTGTCATTGTTTCAATTTTTGGTGTGTCATCTTTAACCATTTTTGTAGTAGTGACTCGAAAAGCCATGACCCACTGAAAATATAAAGATAACTAGGTTGCAATAATACAACATCTTTTTTTTACACGGAAATAAGAAGATTATATTAATGAAATCCCAACGACACTGACAAAACGGAATTCATTACAAAAATCTTGGACAAAGCTAAACTAATCATCTAAATAGAGAACAAGAAACGCACAAGGCAATCGATGTGTTTCACCCTAACCCAGACATGGCCTGACGCAAACAACGACACTTACTAGATTCATACCTAGAATCAGCATCTCTGAAGAGACTTAGTGCTAGTTGAAGATAAAAGATAACGAATACCCAGACGATCGGATGGACTCCAACCAAGTAATGCTCGCACCCAATGAACTCCCAAATTATAGATTTTCAAAGCCGCCACGAGTTGTCCTGCCAGCGATATCATGTAGGGTAAGAACACTATTGGCACAAATATCATTGTAAAGCAACCATGCCTGAAAGTAACCAATCTGTAGACGAAAATTTATCCGAAGACGAAACTAACAACTCTCAGAAAGCGAGAGACATAACCCTCTCAGAATAGACGACAAGTCATTGATCTGGAGAGACAAAAGAAAAAAAAGAAAAAAGAATGAACAGAGAAAAGAAATAGTACCATGACCCTCCCCTCTCACCACCATGTGAGGGTATTAAAACCCTAGGGGGAGGAGGGAGGAAGAGTAATATTTGTGGTGACTAGTATTTTCGGAGAAATAGAGTAATATTTGTGGTGACTAATAATATGACATCTAAAAGACCAAATTAAATTCATTTCTTTTGAAATAAAAAACATTGTATCTTTGACCGTAAAACTTTATATCCACCGTCCAGTACGTTATTTATTGTTGCCGAAAGGGAAGAGAAATACAAAGACATGGCAAAGGATTAATACTCCATTCCATTCATGCTAAAGGAAAACGAAAGAACCCGGCAGAAAATCAAGAAAAAAGTGATGAAGGATTAAAGTGCTTTTGTCACTTCTCAAACAAGAATTGATGTCACAAATTAATGGGAATCTAATTCCTCAGAAAACGAGATGTAAACTTTCTACTTGTGATCAGTAATGCTCGGATTAAAGTACACTCGAATAGTAAATAGATTTTACTGGGATCTGCATGCAAATCATAATAAGGACCCATCGTTTGAGCATCTCCAATCCAATGCCCTCTGTCTATTTTACAGGATGGATCAATATACAATATTTTGTTAAAAATGTGATTATAGAGGTTACACTATTCATGTTAAATTTATATAAGTTCAGTAGGGTGAACCTAGATAATTCTTAAACTGTTTTGGAAAAAAATTAAAATAGTTTGAAAATAAATTTACACCGCGAATATGACAGTCGCCCGAACTCCACCGCCCTTCCTTTCTTTCTTAATTGTGGGAGTTACAATTAAAAAATTTAACACTTTTGTTTTGTTTAAATTTTCACATATATATACTAAATAATTTAAGTTAATTCTATTGAAAAAGGGGCAACATGAGAATTTAGGCGAAAAGATTTTACTGGATTCAATAATAACCGTTAGTCAAGGGCAGGTGAATTTGGTACAAGAAAGTGAATTACAAGAGAGGGTAGTGTAATTTCAGAAAAAGCAGGGTATGCCAGTGTTTTTGACAGATACCTTTGGGGGAAGTCAGTGTAATTTATCCTTTCTTCAAAATGCTTCTCTATTTCTATCTAAAACTCCAACAGTAGTTTTCCCATTTTCTTCAATAACTACTACTCCCTCCGTCTTGTTGTCATGCAGCAAGAACGGCTCCATGACAACAGGCTGGCTAATTGTTGTGAATTGGAAATATTGTAACTGATAGTTAGTTAGTTAGCTGACAATGCTGAGCTGGCACTTCTTTAGTGCTCTTTGTAATTCTGTTATGGCAGTTACAGACGTATAAGAGGGAGAGGAGAGATCTTTGTATTCATTCATTCACTTGTAAATCATTTTTCTGGTTGGAATAAGAGAACTCGTTTTACTCTTTTCCATTTTCAATTACTCTCTTCTTCCTATTCATTACATTGGTATCAGAGCCGACTTTCCTTAGCCTGTGAATCTATACCTTGCAATGGCTGATGGAACTAGAAGTCATGATCTCAAGAAAATAGAAGATTCGATTCGAGCGTTGAAAGAAAATCAAGAAAGAACTGCAAAAGAAAATGAGGAAATCAGAAATTCCCTAAAGGATTTAGCGTATCGATATCAAGGAGATGTTATCTGCTGTCACCATGAAAATATGATCAGATGGCTGCACCCATTTTTGGGAAACAGAACCAAGAAGCATCAGACGGAAATGGTGGTGGCCAATTGATTGTCCAGGCACAAGTTCTTCCCAATTTAGGCCTGGCGGGTTCCAATCCCAATTTTCTTCTGGTTTGGGTACAAGGTATGCCAAGATAGACTTTCCTAGATTTTTTGGTGATGATCCCACAAGATGGGTTTATAAGTGCGAAAGATTCTTTGAGTTTAATTCAATTGAAAACCCTAACAACGTAAAATTGGCCATTTTACACCTGGAGGAGAAAGCACTGCAGTGGTATTAGTGGTTTGAAAAAACCCATTGTGTTCTCAATTGGGTTTCATTCAAACAAGGTATTATAGCTCGATTTGGGCCTGATGTCTATGAAGATGCTGTGGGTGAATTGACTAAACTGAAACAAACATCAACTGCCAAAGAATATCAAGAACAATTTGAGATTTTGCCCAACAAAACTCAAAACTTGCCTGAAAGTTTATTTACTAGTTGTTTTATTAGTGGATTAAAGGAAGAAATTAAGGCAAATGTGTTGATGTTTCGACCCACGACCACCACTCAGGCCATTGGATTGCCCTAGCTTCAAGAGTATAGCATTGAAGCCATAGCCAAGAAAACTAGACAAGGGTCAAGAATTGGGGAAAATGCACTTTCTGGGCAATCAAGATCTTTTCCTTATTCAAGTTTTATTAAGAGAGAACTTCCTAAAGAATTGGAAGAGAAAAGAGCAAAAGGTCTATGTTTTAAATGCAATGAGAAGTACACCCGTGGGCATCAATGCAGGAAGAAACAGTTATATGCCATGGATGGTGAGCAAGAGGATTCTGAAAATGAACCTTTGCAGGAGGAAGAGGATGAGAGGCCCAAGAGCAAGAAGGAGATTTGCAAATTTCTATTAATGCCTTGACTGGTTCAGTATCTTATAGGACCATGAGATTGCAAGGAAATGTCAAGAAGAAGAAGGTGGTAATTCTGATTGACTTAGGAAGTACTCACAACTTCCTACATCAAGAGGTGGTAAAAAGAGCAGGTGTAGAAACCACAGAAACAGACCTTTTAACTGTTTCTGTAGCAGATGGTACCAAGATGGTTAGCACAACAGCTTACAAAGGATTCCAGTAGGAAATGCAAGGAGTCAATTTTCAGACAGATATAAGGGTCCTGCAACTCAAAGGTTGTGATATGGTGTTGGGTATCCAGTGGTTAGCCACTCTAGGCCCAGTCAAATGGGATTTCAAGAACTTGAGCATGGACTTCACTCTAAATGGAAGAAGACATGTCTTGAGAGGGGGAAAACAAGGTGAAACTAGGTTGGTGGGAACTGAACAAATGAGGAAATTACTGCAGAAGCAACCACAAGGAATGATAACTCATATCTATGCCCTGCAAGTAGAGGCTCTAACAGCACCAACCAATTCAGCAGTGGAGACCTTGCTGACCACGTTTGGGGAAGTCTTTCAGGAGCCTAAGGAGCTGCCACCATCAAGGACTCGTGACCACCACATCCTTCTAAAGACAGGAATGGAGCCACCTAATATCAGACACTACAGATATCCTTATTTCCAGAAGATTGAGATAGAAAGGCAAGTTAAGGAGATGCTCTCATCTGGAGTCATTAAAGGCAGTGTAAGTCCATACTCATCTTCTGTGTTGTTGGTTAAAAAAAAAGATGGTACATGGCGTATGTGTGTGGATTATAGGGCTTTAAACAAACTGACTATGAAAGACAAATCTCCCATACCAGCTATAGATGAATTACTTGATGAGTTGAGTGGGGCTACATACTTTTCTAAATTGGATCTAAGGGCTGGATACCATCAAATTAGGGTTTATTCTCTTGACATTCCTAAGACAACATTTAGAACTCATGAAGAGCACTATGAATTCCTTGTCATGCCCTTTGGACTAACAAATGCACCTTCTACATTCCAAAGTCTTATAAATGAGGTGTTTAAGGAACACTTAAGAGACTTTATTTTAGTCTTCTTTGATGATATTCTAGTGTATAACAAGCCCTTTGATGACCATTTGCTGCACCTAAAACTCACCCTATAAATCCTACAGAACACCAATTGTTTGCTAAAAGATCCAAATGTGTTTTTGCCAAGAGAGAAGTGGAATATTTGGGCCATTTGGTTTCTAATAAAGGGGTCTCAGCAGAAGCAACCAAGATAACAACCTTGACTAGTTGACCTGTCCCTACAACACTCAAGCAACTAAGAGGGTTTTTAGGCCTAACAGGATACTATAGGAGGTTTGTCAAGAATTACGGCAAGATTTTAGCTCCACTGAACCATTTGTTAAGGAAGGACTCCTTTCAATGGTCTGATGAAGCTACTGTAGCCTTTCAAGAGCTTAGGCTAGCCATGACCACACTACCAGTTCTGGCTCTTCCCAACTACTCTAAACTGTTTATAGTTAAGACCGATGCTTCTGACAAAGGGCTAGGAGCTGTTCTCATGCAAGAGGGACACCCAATTGCTTTTTGGAGCAAAGGATTGTCAGAAAAAATCAAAGTTATTCTACCTATGAAGAGGAATTGATGGTAGTTGTCTTGGCAATTTTGAAATGGAGACATTATCTACTGGGCATACATTTTCTCATCAGGACAGACCACCAAAGCCTCAAATATCTGTTGGAACAAAGGGTTGCTACTTCTTTTCAACAGAAATAGATCACCAAGTTGATTGGCTATGACTATGAAATTGTCTATAGGACTGGAATAGGGAATAGGGAATAGGGCTGTTGATGCCTTATCAAGAGAAGAAGACCCTCCTTTAGAAGTTGTTACTCTACATGCTATTTCTTCAATTGACACTACTTGGCTGCCTAAAGTCAAACTAAGTTGGCAATCAGATCCAAAGTTGCAACAATTAATCACTGACTTGGCTCAAGGAGGTAGCACTCACAATGGTTATGTCTGGGAACATGGGATCTTCACCTACAAAAGGTGTTTGGTGGTGGGTGATTCTACAGATCTAAAAAATCAGGTTATTGCAGCCTACCATAACTCATCAGTTGGGGGTCATTCTGGGATTGATAAGATTACTAGAAGGATCCAAAGGACTTTCTTTTGGAAGGGTTTGAAGAAGGATGTGCAACATTATGTCTCTGAATGTACTGTTTGTCAAAGATTTAATGGGGAGAATGTGCATACACTAAGGCTGTTACAACCTTTACCAATACCAGAGAGAGTTTGGTCAGACATTTCTATGGACTTTATAGAAGGCCTTCCTAAATCCCAATGGAAAACTACTGTGTTTGTGGTGGTAAATAGACTCACAAAGTATGCCCACTTCATGTCCTTGTCACATCCTTATACTACAAAGGATGTAGCCCAGCTATTCTTGGACAATGTCTACAAACTACATGGCTTACCTACCACTATTGTCTCAGACAGAGATGCAATTTTCACTAGCTTATTTTGGCAGGAGTTATTCAGATTATTGGGGACTGAACTATGCCTGAGTACAGCCTACCATCCACAGTCAGATGGTCAAACTGAAATTGTGGATAAATGTCTTGAAAACTATTTGAGATGCATGTGTGGGGACTGCCCAAAACACTGGGCAAATTGGCTCTCACTTGTTGAATGGTGGTATAATTCCTCTTACCACTCATCTATCAAAACCACCCCTTTTTATGCAGTTTATGGACAGGATCCACCAGACCATAATTTCATGAACTTGGGGTCTTCCACAATTGCAGCAGTTGACAACTGGGCCAAAGAAAGGGTTTCCATACTTTGTATGCTTAAAGAAAATCTGCAGCAAGCTCAGCATAGGATGAAGCAATACGCAGATAAACTCAGATCAGAATGGGAGTTTGCAGTGGGGGATTGGGTCTACATAAGGCTACAACCATATAGGCAGTCCTCCTTGGCCTTATAGAGGAATATGAAACTCTCCCCAAGGTTTTATGGACCTTTTCAGATCATTTCAAGGGTGGGTAAAGTGGCTTATAAGCTGCAGCTTCCAGACACAGCCCGGCTCCATCCAGACTTCCATGTTTCACTGCTTAAAAAATAGATTGGACAGCAAGTCACAGCTAATCCTACCCTTCCTCCAGTTAGTGACAATGGAGCTTTGCAGATGGAACCAATTGCCGTGCTAGACAGACGCATGGTGAAGAGAAATAATCGAGTTGTGATCCAGTGGTCTAGGACTTGTCTTGAAGATGCTACTTGGATTGATTATGAAGAAATCCATTCCAAATTTCCTACTTTCCAGCCTTGAGGTCAAGTCTCTTTTAAGGGGAAGGGAATGTTGTGAATTGGGAATATTGTAATTGACAGTTAGTTAGAAACTGTTAGCTAATGCTGAGCTGACACTTCTTTAGTTCTCTTTGTAATTCTGTTATGGCAGTTACAGACGTATAAAAGGGAGATGAGAGATCTTTGTATTCATTCATTCACTTGTAAATCATTTTTCTGGTTGGAATAAGAGAACTCATTTTACTCTTTTCCATTTTCAATTACTCTCTTCTTCCTATTCATTACACTAATTCGAGATGATAAAGGCACTTGGGTGATAGGGTTTCAATTAGGGGTGAGCACCTACCCGCCCGACCCGACCCGACCCGACCCAAATGGATTCGGTCGGTTTGCAACCCAGTAATCGGTCGGTTGCGGGTTCAGGTTTCTCAAAAAACCGGTTTTCGGGTCGGGTGTCGGGTAAGTCTCTGGTAAAATCGATGGACCCGACACGACCCGATAGGAATGGTGCATAGAAGGGTCGTATATATATACACTACGTATATAGGAGTACTACTCTTTTCCTTCTTTCAAAATTTGACTTTTCAAAATACAAACACACCTGGCTGTCATTCATTCTTTCTTTGTATACACGCGTGTCTCGAGAATGGAAAAAGGCTGTAGGCCTGTAGCCTTTACTCTATCTCTGTCCATTTCCAAGGCCAGGGCTATTGCCTATTGATTGTAAAAGGCTATTAATGGTGAAGTGCTGTTACCTCTCTCTATCTTCCTGTTTCCAAGTTACCCTTTCATCTTCCATTCTCTCTGCCTCTTATCTCAAAAGACAAAAACATTGAAGACTTTCATTTTCCAAACAATATACGACTCGCCAGAAATGGATCTGGGTTTGTAGCTCTGTGAGATTTCATAATCTCCCCTCTCTATTGTTGAACGACTCACCAGTCACCGGAGATCAGACGATAGACGCTGCAGTTCGGTTTCTCTCTCTCTCCACATCTGAAACCTGCAAGAAATGGCGATGTCGACGGCGACACAGAGTCCATTTCTCTTTGTACTATTTACTCTCTCCCTTATTGTAAATGATATCCAGATTTTACAGCAAACTTATACTCCATTATCAAACTTCTCTTCGATCTCTGTCTCTCGTCATGATTTTTTTTTCTTTCTTTCCTGGTGTTTGCCTCAGTCCAATGATGGCCCAAACCGACAAATCCGACCGACCCGATCCGACAATCCGATGATGATTTTCGGACGGGTTTTTTTAGTGTAGTCGGTCGGTCTCGGGTTCACAAATCTCTAACCCGACATAATCAGGTCGGGTGTCGGGTGGGTGCCAAACCCGATCCCATCCGACCCGTGCTCACCCCTAGTTTCAATTAACGACTAGTGGGGAATGGAGGAACCGAGTCAATCACTGTCTTGGTCACGTTGACCGTATCGGCCTTGAACTCATGACCCGACTCCTTAATTACTCCACCAATTTTGATTGGGCCTTTTATTTTTTGACACAATCTTGATTGGGCCTCCATCTTAAGTCTAGGCAGTTCTACAGCAAAAGTGCCCAACATCTCAACATCTCTAGTACCGGGGAAAAAACAGGGCCGACTCGTTGAAAAATTATTTAGTGCACGCAGTACCGACCCGATGTTTGGGTTGTCCTCCTATTATTAAATCAAATAAAAAAGGCATAAAAGTAAACAATAATAATAAAATTAAGGTTACGTTTTGTTTTTAGCTTGAGTTACAATAAAATAATTAAAATTAAAATATAATCTTGGTTATACTGCTTTATGGTTAGTACAATTAGATTTAAAGAATCAACTTATCCTTGCATTTTTTGAAGCAAATTCTTCTCTCCATTCTCCTTGACCTTTTCTTTCTACTTTATTTTTTTTGTGTTTGGTTCGCCTTTTCTGAATTTTTGTTAGATTAGTGTTATATTTTTTGGATTAATCATCCGTCTCGATGAGAGGAGTTTCAAAAGTAAAAAATTGTGACCAAAAGAGAAAAAATCAAAGACGAATTAAAGTAAGCAAGGGGAATGGAGCAAGTCATCATACTTTAACTTATTCAAGAACTTATTTTCAATTGAGATAGTAGTCTAAAGGTAAATTTTATCAACTTGAACTTAGAAAACTCCCCTCCGCCAAGGCAACTGTAACCGATATAGTTACAAAATTCAAGTAAACCCCCGTACTATTTGGAAACTCCCCTCTTCCTAAATCCCAATCAGACCTTATAAAATTAATTAATGGTCAATCGATTGTGTAACTTCCCTCAGCAATTTTGTTGGGCTGGGCCTTTTTTTTTATAAAAATTGGATTGGGCCTCTTGTTTATGTTAAAAAGATCACAGCTCATAACCGATCTTTCGTTTTTAATCTCACTTATAAAAGCGTGCATGGTCTTTCCAGACGAGATTGTATCTCCCTTTTTTTTTTTTATCACGCTTATAAATCGTGCTTAAAAACTATTAACGATTACGGGTAAGAACCGTGATTACAAACATTCAAAACTATGAAGGAATATCAAAAACTGTAATTGATATAGGATTAAGATCTCACTTATTAGCTAAAAATGCGATAAAAACATAATTCCAATCACAGCTTTTGCATGTGATAAAAAATTACAATAAAAACTGTATAAAATCTTCCAAGCTCTCTTTCTTGTTTGGATAATTTATTTTTCTTACACAACTCAAGTGCATCAAAAAAGGAGAATAGCACAAGTCCAAAATACAGAAAAAAGTTAAATCCAACAAAAAACTCCCACTCATTCATCGGAAAAATTATCTCATGAATTACCAATACAATATTAAAAGATTCTTACAGTAAAAGATTTTGCAGATATTCACCACATAGAAGTTGTCAACTGCCTCTTAATAATTGTTTAAAAAGCAAGATGGCGATGAATTCATGATCTGATCACATTTATCTTCACAACGACGAGATGCCTCTAGAATTTCATCAAATATACCTGCAAACATTATAGCCAAATTAAAAATGAATAAAAGGAAATGACAAGTCGATCAAGATGATCAATAAAAGCTTGGATCTAGTCTCAAGAAGAGCGAGTGACAAAGAGGATGAGGTAAAGATCAATTAAACCAAGGAATACCTTTTTTGTTTTGGTTTATACTTAAAAAGGAACAAGTCATCTTGAAAAAGAGGTACCTAGCTACCAGAACTTGGAAGCTGGTAAAAACAAAGTTGAGCAAACTGAAAAGCTTTTTCTGTAGTCAATAATGTACTTACCTCGAAAAAATATAAATGAACACCCTCAGCCAATTTATTTCTCACAAAACCATCCTCGTAATGGATGTAGTCCTCTGTCAGTTAACAAACATTAATGCATAGAAATTGATCCTACTAGCTCAGTATGTAAAGATCCGTATTTTTTATTCACACGATCTTTGACATATCAAATTGATCCTACTAGCTCAGTATGTAAAGACCCGTATTTTTTATAAAAGACTTTTTGAAAATAAAGTTGGTGATGTAGGGGAAGCGTATAGAAAAGGATGAACAAGAACGATCACGAACCAGAATTTTAGGGAAACTCTCTCTAAGACTCAATTTTTATTTATTCATCAACAACTAACTAGCCCGAGGACTTACAATATCAATATATAGGCTACGGAACCATATCTGCATCAGTTGGGGAATTGTGTAGAATTGTTTCCAATATTAGATTGTGGGTGAATGTGAGAGAATTGGTAATTGTGGACTTGTTAATAGCGCCTTGGCAACTTAAGGGGTGTTGTGTGATTAATGTGTTTGGGAGTATATATAGCATGAGAGAGAGAGAGAGAGACTTTCCTCTCCCCTTTGTGTGAGCCGGCCCCCTCTCTCTCATCCCTCCTCTAAAATTTCTTTAACCCAACTCTTAAATTACCCACCCACACTCAAAACCCACTTATATCCACCCTAAAATACTTCATCTACGTGCATTTTGGAGCTTGGGTTGCGTACTCCAGGAGGTTGCTTTTCGGTTGGGGTTTTGATTGGAGAGCTAGGGTTATGCTTCTTAGCTTGATGGGAGGTTGATCTTGAGGTAGGGATCTTTTCTACACTCTCTAAGTGTTTTTGAGTTAATTAATTTGTGCATAAATTCTTGGTTGGTTCAAACCCGTTCGATTTGTGCTAAAATCTGTCAAATTTCTACTCAAAGCCAACTAGTATCGATACCCCAGAATCCAGGTATCGATACTAGCATGTTCTATTTTTATTTTTTGGCTAGACGACTGATGTCGATATCCCATTCTGGGTAGATTCTTGATTTTGGTTTTGGGCCTTTCCTTGACCCTTAGGCCTTCCTCCAATGTCTTGTTCACTTAAAACCTCACTTGGTATTGACTATTTTGTTGATTATGTTGCTAGTTTAGTATCCTTTTGACCTCCAATTTGATTATTTGATTATACCATTGGATTATCTCGTAACACTATCTGAAAGCTTATTGGCCCATTGTCTCAGACCTTAATCTTGCTATGCTTGATGCCTTACCAAAGTAAATGAAACTTTTGATCATCACATGAACTTGACATGCACGTGATTGATATAATTTAGCGGACCAATGGATACGTTTTGAACAATAGGAAGAACGTTTTAGAGGAAATGAAAGGGGCACGCACTTAATGTTTCATGAGAAACAAAACAAAATGAAAGAAAAAAGAATTTAAGTTGAATGGCTACTACGGGCATCATTCGGTGCGTCCCCGGGCATGGGTCGAGACCCGTGAATCTCGGCAGGGGTAAACGAGGCCCGTTAAACTCGGCAGGGGTGAACGAAGCCCATGAAATTCTGCTTAGGGATCTAAATCCCATTGTTGTTGATGATGGAAATTGTGAATAACAAAGAGTGTGGAAAGATAAGTTGAGTGTGTGTGGACACATGAACTTTATTGAAAGAGTTATTTCTTGACGAAAGGGGTTTTATGAGGATACGGATACTTGGTGATACTTGATAATATGATGATCACCTTGTTCAATGCTTAACACATATTTGATATCGGTCACGGAAATTGTGAATTTACAAAGGGTTGGGACTTTATGAAAGAAAAGGGTTAGTTTGCTAGCATGGGTACATTGGCTCATTAAAGAAGAAATTCCTCATTTATGAAAGAGGTTTTGCGAACATGTGAACATTTTAATGACTTTTGATTTCTACTTGAACATAAAATAACTCTATTCCGAAGCACCAAAAAAAAAAAGAAAAAAGAAAATAACTATCTTTAAAATGCTTATCTTGTATCGCGTCGTTCCTTCATGCTCATTTCATTCCATTGCACTTAGCGATAGTAGAAGAGTTTCCTACTGGGATAATGAGTTCACCCTATAATTCTTTAGGTAATCAGCATGGAGGATGAAGTGGATTGCATGGCTTGTGTGCACATTTTTTTGAAAGCTTCACGGAAGAAGTTACATACTTATCTCAAGAAAATCTATTTTGGAAAGATGATGTTGCAGCTTTAAGTTGTCTTTTCTTTGACTTGTTTGGAAAATGTAATAACTCTTAACACTACTCATTATTTGGTATATTAGGTAGAGGTACCCGGCTTGACTTAGTTACTTTTAAAGACTTATGACTGTTGTGAGGAAACTTGGAAAGTTTATATATGCAATGTATGGAATCGTCTCTTGGAAATGTTCATTTATTTAATTATATTTAAAATCGAGGGCGTGACACAGTATTTGTATATATGCCTTTGCATAACGTGTTCGGCTCGAATGTTTAAAAGCAAAATGCTTGCTAAGTAAGATTTGGGAAATAACTTCACCTGGCACATTTTCTTGAATCGTAGCTTGTACTCCTTTAATCTGTGGATGAATGTTAACCTTTAGCCAAAAAGTATGAAAACCCACAAATATACAAAAGATTAAGGGAAACTACAAAATTGGGTTAGGCCTCCTGTTATAATTTTTTTTGTTGGGTTCATTTGTACCCCAGCCCGGGGGCCTGCGGGCCTTACCCCTGGGCCGGCATTGTCAGCTTATAGACAGAATAAAAATAGGGGAATTTGGAGGCCAGAACCGTTTATGGGCTCCATGCCTAAATCAATCCCATATATTTGTTTGTACGCACGAAATAGCCCTGCAACAATCATTATTCCAAATGAACTCTTTGATAAGTTATACAATGCTCATGCAGTATCGTCTTATGGTGCATCGTTAATGTATAATTGGTTAATGTTAGAGACCTTTTACTTCTTCTTTTTTTATTTTTTATATTTGAGCAACCAATTAATACGTGGCATATGGTGAATAGTTGAAACACTTAACCATCTAAATGAAAAACCTAGGGGTGTACAAGAAAATAGGAAAAACCGTGAAACCAAACCGACCGAACCAATCAATTTGGATTGGTTCTATGGTTTAATGGATTGGTTTTGGTTTCAAAAAAATGAGAACCGTATATTATGGTTTGGTCTTTGATTTTATAATTGCAAAACCGTGGTTGGAACCGAACTGGACTGTTAATACATATCTATAAATATATATTTATTTATTTTACCCTTGCATCTACCGTGAACCATCAATAAAGTTTTTCAACTACCCACCAAACTCTTCACTCCCCCAAATGGCCAAAACCCTTATACTCTCCATTACTATTTTTTGTTTCCTATAAATCCGAAATCCTACAATGATCGCTATGTTAGAACTTTTTTTAAGGGTTCCAAAGTTATTTTATTTTCACTCTCTCTCTCTCTCCAAGTTCATCAAATTGTGAGCACTTTTAATAAATTAGTGGTATTTTTATTCACGTTTTGTTTTTTTTTGGACAATTTGTAGGTGATAAATAATTTAGAACCGTAAACCGAACTAAACCAGACCGATCAAATGGTCTGGTTCCGGTTTGGTTTCATATGTGAAATGGTCTAGTTCTGCTCCAATTCTTTGGAACCTTAAAATATGGTTCGGTTTATGGATTCTACAGAACCGGTCCAATCCGAACCATGTACACCCTATGAAAACCTATCTATCTTGACTTTCTTATGTCCCATACGTATTTCTTACAGCACTGTCATAACACGATATTGGCGCTTCTTTATTGTTTTTTCTGCATATTGTTTTGAATTGAGTAATTCATCATAAAAAATGGGAAATAATTCACACCCTCCTTTTATCCTCAAACACTTTTTTTTTTTTTTTTTTTTATCTTTATTCACTTGAAAGTGCGGAATTGCCCTTCATATGGATAAAGTGAATCATGAGGGAAGGGCAATTCTGTAATATAAAGGTAAATAAAGATAAAAATGGAGTGTTCGAGTATAAAAGGGGCTGTGAAAATCATCTCCCTAAAAAATATGAAAAATCTTTCTTACATGGGGTGGATTATCATAATATATTCAAGTAGGACATATTTCAAAAGTCTCAAAGTACTTTTAATACATGACATCTCCAAGAGTACTGAAAAGAGACGAATCTGCTTGAAACCTATATTATTAAATGCAAGTGGAGTTTTTATGCGGCTTCTAGGGTGAGAAAATAAAACTCGTCACATCAAATTGATGTTTTTCATGGAATCTTGATATAAAACATGGTTCAAACCGAGAATATACGATACTCTCTCCGTCCCATTTTAAGTGTGTTACCTGAAAATTTCAATTATTTTTCTCTCATATCAACTTTTACAACTTTTACATCTACTTTCCATTACTTACCCTTATCAATATAATAATACCCACTAACTTTTTAAAAATGAATCTACTTTTGAGGACAAAATAAGAAATGTACTCATTAACTTTTCAAAACACACATTTATTAAGGGACAGTCCAAAATGGAAATATACACACTATAAAAGAGACGGAGGGAGTAGAAATTAGTACAATCTATCTATATAGGAGTATATACTAAGCACGTGTTAGATTTCCGTTGCACCAAAAAAAAAATACTAAGCACGTGTAATCCACGTGGTGGTCTGTCTTTTTTTCTCAAATTCAAATAAATTAGATAAAAAAATCTACAAAAACCAACATAAAACTCACAACACACATTTCGTACCTCTTATTAATTTGTTTGACATTTCAATTTCCAAAATGCACCATCACACCTTTATTATTTGTCAATAACTAGTTTTACAATCAAATTTCCAAAATATTTACCCAATCTATGCTTACTTTTAATTTTGGTTAATTTTGAAAATCTAAAGCAATAATTTTAACGTCTTGAAAAGTTAAAATCCCCGTAGGTAGCATTTATAATGGAACGGAGGGAGTACATGATAGGCCAATGAATCGAAAAAGAAAAAAGAAAAAAAGGATTTTTCCAAGTTGTAATTTGTTTAGCGGGCATTTAATATATTTTGCTTTCCTGTCTGAGAAGATACTACGTACTATTTACGCATGGCTTTGCATTCATGTATATAGGTCTCTCATATTCTCAGAGAGAGAGAGAGAGAGAGATGGTTTTCAGTGAGAAGCAAGAAGCTTTGGTGAAGGACTCATGGGAAGTGATGAAGAAGAACATCCCGGAATTCAGCCTTCGTTTCTTCACCTTGTATGTAGAAAACCAGAGATATATACATCTCTCTCTCTCTCTCTCTCTCTCTCTCTCTCTCTCTCCTGTATGGAAATTTTATGATTGTCAACTTAATTAAGGTCTGCAATTTTCATTTTTCTTTTTGTGTGTTTGGTGAAAATTAAAATAATTAATGTAGGATATTGGAGATAGCACCGGCAGCAAAGAACATGTTTTCATTTCTGAAAGACACAGATGAAATTCCTCAGAACAATCCCAAGCTCAAGACTCATGCAGTTAAGGTTTTCAAGATGGTTAGCACTTACTACTACTACTATTTAAGTTACATACATACATACATGCATGTGTGTTCGTTTTTTTGTGTGATTTTGTTCACCCTCCTTATAAGAGGGAGAACATTACCCTCCATCTCCGTAATTGCATGTGTTACGGGAATGAGATCTACATACCATTTCAACCAATAAGAGGGAATGTAATGTTCACCATCTTTTAAAGAACAACAACAATAACAGAACCCATCTAGTCCCCAATCATTGGGGGTATTGGAGATAGACCTAACCTTTGGCAATATGCACAAAGTGGCTGTTCTCAGAGTACCACTGAAACAGTGGCCCCCCTAAACCTCCAAGAACCGAAGAGCTAAATGGACGTTTTGTTGCAGAACCATACCCTCAAGTCAAAGCCGAAAGGCATCAGGGAGGGCAGACCTAGAATCTCTTTTACCCTCTTTTAAAGAAGGTAAACAAAATTAAATTCGCATTTTGATTTAATTAGAATCTCTCGTATTGGATAGATAAATAATTGGGGGTATAATACGTGAGTAAGGATAATCTATCGGTCCCATTAGATGATCCAAGTTGTTTACTTTGTAGACCACAATTCGAAATCACCTGTTATAAAAAAATCAGTCTTGTCGGACAATGGTAATTAAAGACTAGTTGAATCAGATTTGTTTTAAGAACAATGATCAGTTAGGATAATTCTACCAGTATACTGATTTTAAAGTAAATAAAATTTGATCGATTAATAAATATAATTTGTCGAAACAGATGTCTCATCTATTCGATGTTTTACTTGAATGTCGTACACATCGACAATTACAAATGAACAATTTCGATTGTCACATGAAACCATAAACATAATGTCCTATTTAACATCACATAAGAGATCACATGAGATGATTTCGGTAAATAATTCATGTCCCGTGGAAAATACGGAAAATATGTATATCGAGATGATCTCCGTTGTATCATTTGAATCCGAACCGTTCACTGTTAATTTTCTTTTTAGTTTTTTCATGCGTTGTTCGTTTTAATAGTCCATTTTTTTGTATTTTTAATAAATCGCCGGACGCAAAATTAATCTGGTAGAGAGGAGAAAATTTTGGGTGCATACTGCACACGTGGGGCCCGAACGCGCATCTCAACCATCCAAAAGTATTTTGGATGGCCCACATTTCTTCCTCTCTCTCTCTCTCCTCTTTCTCTCTCTAAAATCCGGACTGTTCAAACAGTTTTGGACTACCGAGATACACGCTAGGTACCGCCACATAGTACCCAACCGGCACCCAATTTTTACACGGTAGAGAGAGAATGTGTATAGGCTGTCAATGAGTTAACACAACGTGGAGTGAAGTTGATAGTGTGAACAAAATCGCATGCATTGTGGGTCCACTTGTATGAATAGTAGCCATACACTATTTCCTTGGAAATAGATTCTAATGCAGTTTTTGCGTGGACATCAGAAAACCGATAGTTTGGGCTGGTGAAAGTGCTACTAGTCTCGGTTTTTTTTTTTTTTTTTTTAACTGGGCAACCAGATCTCCTTCGATTTGTCCATTTTGTAAATATCAAGATGTAGATTTTTATGAAGATATTAATTTGGTTGTTACATAATTTTGTTGTATTCATTTGTTAAGACGAAATGACTAGGGCGCAAGTCAAAAATTAAATCGTGCTCCTAGGACGGGTGCTACTTTTCCACTACAGTGACGGGCTCGATCTGGATATAGGACTTATTATTCAATGCCCGATCACGTGTGGTGAAAAAATGGTCTCGGGTCGGAAATAAGATTGTGCATCTCGCGGATCTTAAAAATTAAATCCAAACCATTCACTATGTAGAACTTGACGCATAAAACAAGCTTGTGAAAAATGAGGTCGATCGGATATCAGTAACTTACTGAGTTCCATAGCTCTATCGGTTTTGCTTTTGAGGATACTTAAAATCAACCAGCCTACTAGCAAGCTGGAAATACTATATATGAGTAAGAGATTTGACTGCATTGATTATTTTTTTAAGACACTGAGTTATTTTGTTGTTCGTGATTTAGTCACTGTTTTAAAATTTTTGACAACAATATTTGATTTTTTTAATCCGTGTCAACGAAAAGAATTAGAAAATAAAAAATAGGTCAAACTTGAATTTCTTTTCAATAGAGATAATAGTATACTCCCTCTGTCCTCCTTTAAATATGTTGCTTCATAAATCCAACTTATAAAATAAACATCATCATTATATTTTTCACATCAACTTTTACCTTCACTAACTTTACATCTCTCACATCAACTTTTACCTCTACCTCTCACATCATCATTAAAATGGAATTCTCTACTTTTATGAACTTTATTTAATTCTTTCGGGGGTGGCACAGGGGACAAAACGCTATGCAAGCTTTGGAGTTGTTGGCTCACTACATAAGCTAGTGACATTGTCGAAAATTCAATGCAGTCGTATTGTCGTAATTATTGAGAACTCGGCCATGGAGGGGTGCGAGTATTTTTATGACATTTTACTAATGTACTAGAGAGGTTGTTAGTAATCCATGGCAACTGACGGTACGCGATTAGGAGTTCAGTTGAATTTTAAAAGGGGTACACTCCTTGCCAAAAATGATGTTTCTCCCCGCCACTTGGGAAAAAGCTAGTTTTGCTACTATATAAGGGGAAGTGGTGTGTAACCTACCAGCCTCTTAGGTGTCAGCTTTGGGCATACAATGGGCAACCCTAGGGCAACTTGGGGGCGGACATTAGGCATCCATAAGGGGTGTACGTTTAGAGTTTTCATGTGGGTTTGGGAGCCCCATGGACGGTGCCATCAACGACAAGAGTGTCGGCACTGTGCATGTCTTTTGGGACGGAAGTTTAGTGACGTGCAAGCTATGTGCCGCGTGTTAACACCTTGGGTAACCATCCTAGACCAAATGGGCTATCGGGGCACCATCGTATTCCTTTGTGTGCCAACTCATGGGCACTGGCTTGGGTTCGGCCATGCTTGCTTGTGGGATCAGCGGCTTAAGACATGCGACATGGAGGCACGTCGCATTTGTTGGATAACGGTTTACGCATGAACCCGTGATACATGTCGTGTACCTTGTACTTGGCTAGTAGAAAGGTGTAATGCTACTTATTTGCTACGGATAACGCATTGCCTTACTCGGGGGTAGGAATGGCAATGGGGCGGGGCGGGTTTTGAGCATACTTGCCCCAACTCAAAAATTATCACATGGACCCGACCCGACCCCGACCGGGCATTTTTTGGGTACCCCCGTTCCCACCCCTATCATGGGACAGGTTTACCCGTCCGGTCCCACTTTGTAAGAAATTTTAAAAAATTGTTAATTTAAAAGAAAAATTAAAGTAAATACTTATAAGTAAAGTGATATTTTAGCGTAATGGTTAAAATATTAAGGTAAGAATAAAAGTTTTTTTAGTGAATGGTAATAAAATTAGGATAAAAATATAATATCTTTAGTATAATGATTATTAGATCACGGTAAAAGAATAATTTTACATATAAATATATTTTAGGGCGGGTAACGGGGCGGGGTACTTCTTGCCGAAAGTATAATTTTACATATAAATATATTTTGAGCCGGGTAACGGGGCGGCTAGGTTTTTCTAATTTCCCCCGTACCTGCCCTGGTACCCAAAAATTTGAAAAAAAAAACCCTTCTCAATGGGGGCTAGGGGTGGGGCATTTTGCCATACACCTCGCGACCGTACAAGCTGCGCTTAATGATCCGATACAAGTTTGATGCTTGTTGGCTAAGTCAGGCAACTTTGTTATGCACAATTGTGTGGCTTGGAAGCCTTGATAATGCAGGACCTCAGTTAGGCTAGTGCTTTGCTTGTGAGCAAGCTTGGTGCGAGGATGCTACTGTTGTCGTGCGTGGAGAGACTTGGGAGGCGCCAAGTCTTCCGTTGGCTTCTGTGACGTGGGACTTCCTTAACGGGAGTTGTTCTTTCTTAATAAAGCATTGGGCGCCCTAAAATGTAAAATGGGTAAACGATAAACACTCGGAAGGTCGTAGTAGGCGGTGGAGTTGCAAACGCCTGACCAGATAACGTTCTGCTACAACAAAAAGAGTCGCCCCATGACAGTTGGTATCAATTTGTTTTACTTTTCAAATTCATATCAATTGCTATATGACTTGTTTCATGTGTGATTTAAATATAGACGTGCGAGTCAGCTATTCAACTTCGGGAGAAGGGGGAGGTGGTGGTTTCGGAGACCACTCTCAAGTATTTGGGTTCGGTTCATCTACAGAAAGGAATTTTCGACCCTCATTTTGAGGTACATACTTAAATTGACATCTTAACATTCTGTACATGTTAGAGTATGCTATATTATCTTTTCAAGTGGGACTAATGTACTAGTCTAGCATTGAATTGGGATTGCAATTAATTAATTACTAATTAGGTGGTGAAAGAGGCACTGTTGCAGACAGTGAAAAATGCAGTAGGAGAAAAATGGAATGAGGAGATGAAAGGTGCATGGGGTGAAGCCTATGACCAGTTGGCTACTGCTATCAAGGCTGAGATGAAGGCTGACTCCTCTTCTCAACTTTAATCCGCTGTTAATTAAATTGTAATGAACTAGCTTTTGTGTGTTTGAGAGAGAGAGACTGCTACTGTTAATGTATGCTTAAAGTTGGTGACATTCGAGAATTTTTTGTTAGTAATTCTGATGATGCATGCTCTATGTTTTATAGAGTTTCTATATATAGTTTGGGCAATTCTACATATACAAATCTCTTTTAACTTTTAGGGGCTGTTTGGGAGCCTCATTTTTTACTTTTTGGCTTTTTAGCTTTTTGGATTATGGTGAGTATGTGTATTAAATATGATAGGAGTGTTTGAGAGAAATATGCAGAATGCATTGTGCAACATGAGTAGTATTTGTTAGATATGTGCAACATACATTTTTATAGGTCTTTTTCTTAATCAAAATGGAAAAAGTGAAAAATGAGAAGTTAAAAAAGCTCCTTTCAGCCCACTTTTGACTTCTCTTCTCTAACATCAACAATTGATAACTCATTTTGTGAGAATTCATTTTGAGAGTGAGTTACCAAACATGCAAAAGGAGAAAATGAGAAATCAAAAGCCAAAAAAGAGTTAGCCAAACACCCCTTAGTGTGTACAATATTCATAGTTAATGACCAAATATTGTGCTATTATTTAACTTATTTTAAAAACTTGGTATCCACACACCCAGTAGATTAACTAATTCGGGGATCAACCCATGTCCACTAGCTAGCGGAGGCAAATCTAAAGCCGATCGGGACTACGTTTCATATAAAGCCACAGAAAACCATAACATGCCGATGGGAGACGTTTGTTGATCCAGACCAAAAACTTCCTTTGATGTTATCATTAGTTTGAAAAGTTTTGAGGGCACACTAAAATGCCAAATGAAAGTAACTTATGAGCCAGTGCAGTTTGTTTTGATTCCTAATGGTAGTTGTTTTTATTGCTATGATAGAAGTTGTCCATATGCTCTAAGTAGCTTTGGTTGTTTAGGAAAGATCAACTATTCGAACATTGATGTCTCAAATGTAGTGTTCAAATTTTCAGGAATGTACCTACTGAAGTTGGTACTTGGACTAGTGGTGTACACTGGCCTAATGGTTCCCTTTTTTAGAGCTTAGGATTGATACTTGGATTCGTAAAAGTAGCAGTGTCTGAGTTTTTAAGTATGTTTCATGATAAACCATAGGGAATAGAACTTAAAGCTGGACCTGGCTCATTTATAATACAAAATACCAACGTTTTTTAGTACTTAATATATATGGTGCACTGGCATGGAAACTTGAGCAATGATTAAAAAAAAGATGTATATGTACCATTGCTGGTCAAAGTATGTGAGGTCACGGCGCGTTTATTTGCCAGATTAATTTTGGGGAATTACCTAAGAATGGAGATAAGAAGAAAATCAGAGGTCTTATTTTGAAGTGGATTCTCTTGGGGTCATAGTGAATGTGAATATTTTGAAGTGGATTCCCTTGGGGCTGCTGGTGGCATTCTAATCATATGGAATCTTGAAGTGTTCAAAATGAAAGAAGCATGCTGCAACAGGAACTTTATGCTAATGAATGGGACTGTCAAGTCTGACTTCTGCTGCAATGTAGTCAACATATATGGGCCATGTAATGCAGTGGAGAGAAGGAAGTTATGGGAGGTGTTAGTTAATCTAAAAGTTCAATAAACTGATCCATGGTGTTTAGGTGGTGACCTCAATGAAATTAGAAGCACTGAAGAAAGACAGGGATGTTCTCAAAGAGACAGAGGTATGAATGATCTTAACAAGTTCATCGAGGACATGGAATTTTTTTATCTTCCTTTAATAGGAAGAATGTTTACTTGGTCAAACTCCCAACAAGATGAAATATGGAGTGGGATTGATCGCTTCTTTCTTCATCCTGAGTGGCTTGATAAGTTTGTCTTGAAACAATGGGGACAAACCGGGAATCTATGAACCATCTTGAATATTGGTGTCATTCAAAATGCTGAAAATGCTTTATGCAAATTCTGTGGCACAAACCGGGAATCTATGAACCATCTTCTGTTGCACTACCCATTTGTATGGGAAGTTTGGACTAGTATTCTACTTTGGTGGGGAGTTCAATGGGCTACACCAAACTCCTTAGTGGATTTGCTCATATGGTGGAATGATTGGAAATTGAAACCTGAGAAGAAGATTATATGGGACTGCTTCCCGGTGGCAATTTTGTGGACAATCTGGAACACAATAAACAAGCTCATCGTTGAAGAAAAACATCCTGATTGGGAAGAAATCACTGAACTCATAAAAGACAGAGTTGATTTGTGGGTCAAAACAAAGCTGGGTGGAGGAGACTATACAGTTGATGATTGTGTACAGACTTCAAAGTATTCTGGTATCTCTCTAACAATCCTTATGGAACTCTTGTAAGTTCTATTGGTCACGATATCTTTATTTTGGCAAGTCTCATGACAAAGACACATTATAGTGTATCCCGTTTTATCGAGTCATAATTGATTTTGTTTTTTTTAGAAAGTCTGTTCAAGAAATATTTCTAAGATTTTGTATAATTGAAATGTAAGTTGAGTAAGGCAATTAGCATGGAAGGAAGGGAATTAATATTTCTATGATCTTTGTCAAAACTAATCTCCGCAACAAGGAAAGATTATATATTCGGACGTTACAAGCGGGGGGTCGTGTCTCTTAACAAGGACGGACTTGCACAGACAATGAGAAGGGATTTCTCTTGAATTGGAAACTTTGGACTTGGCTTGGCAAATGAAATAAAAGAGATTCTTTGGGATTGGAGACTTGGGACGTTAGTTGTCATTTGAATTATATATATCACTTTCAGCAGCCTCTTTGATTGTCTCGAAAAAAATATTGAGAGCAACTATTTGTTTCACAGAGAGGTATACACGGCAGTGCGAGTTTGTGTCTTGGAGTATATATGATCACCAAGCTTTCCAATTAACTCCAAGAAGTTTGTCTATCTTCCAATTCAACAAATTGGATCATTCTTCCGGTGGATTCCAAAAGTATCTTGGAGGACTTGTGGATTCAAGGCATTCGGCAATCAACCACTTGGTGCGGTGTACGTGGATTCGGCAACACGGTCTTTGGTCAGTCGGTGAGGATTCACGATTGTGTTAATTGAGATCGTTTTGTAACTGCACAATGTTTACTTTTAGTGGATTGATTTCCTCCCGTGGTTTTTACCCTTTTTAAAGGGGTTTTCCACGTATATCCTTGTGTTCATCTGTTATTATTTTAATTCCTTTTAATTTGCTTATTGAGTATTTAATAGCATAAGAAAAAGGATTTTTCAACACTATATTTACTGCTGCTGCGAATTGCTTCTATATTTCTGGATGCTCAGATGTGATGTTTTTGTGAATTAGTACATTGATAAATGTTGTTGGCTGATTATATTTCTGGACCACTTTGGTTTGATCCTCTTGCTCCTATTGTGACATGCATTTGTGGCATCTGGGCACCTCTACTCTATCACGGATCATTAAGTAATTCTTGGTATGCTACACCTATTTGCTGATGTCAATGATCTCTTGGTACACTTTGGATCAAATGGAGCTATACCTATTTTGCAATGGATATTTTGATGTAATGGTGGTGCCTATCTAAGCCTTGTTTTGGAAGCATACTAGCAGTTCAATTTTTTAGTTTTTTATTGTGGTTGGCATCTTGCTAACCTCCTCTTGGTCAGGGGTGGTCTTATTTATCTTAGAGTTTTTACTTCATTGTTGAGTAGCTCTTTGTATAATGCCAGTTTTCTCTATCCTTTTAATCTTTGTACTCCTTTTAAAAGTTGATAAAATCTTATTCTTTGTTAAAAAAAAAGGAATTTTTTTAAACAGTTTTCATGATTGTAATAACGCAAATTATATTTTGTTACCGGCAAAATAAAAAAGTAGCTTAAAACCCTAAACAAAGCCATCACACCTAAGCATATTACACTGCCATGATTCTTTTTCGAGTTAATTAAATAGTCATCCTTTTTTGGACATCATGTAAGTTTTCATCCTAGACAATTTGAACAGTTATATTTTCATCATTTTTTTAGGGTGCAATACCTTTTTACCCTTTCTATATGTAGATATAGTTTCCTAATTAAAGGGAATTTTATTAGGATTGTGGATTTCAATTAATTGTTAGTTTCCTATTATATTGTATTTTGACTTGTATATCTTCCAACCGAAAAAGAAAAGGGGAATTTTTTTCAAATTTCAAATATATTCTGATTCATTCCTTCAAGCGGGGGAATCCAAACGAATAACGAATCTTTTCTTTCTGACTTATTCCCATGCTTTTATGATTGGATCTGTATGATGAAATTATTACAAAAACACATGTGCATAGCAGAAAATTATGAATGTCACTTCGTCAGGTTTCATGGTATATACCATAGATACGGTAAACGATCTCTTTGTACCAATAAGTCATGGTAAATACACTCATGCAATTATAACTGAATATCCTGTTTCGCTGCCAAGTCCACCCATTACAGCCATCCAGTTGGAGTTGGTATTCCCCCAACTTTGGAAAGGCGCCGTGTATCTTGAAGAGTATTGCACATTTCTTGCGAGAGTTGGGCAGTTGAGGGCCACATGTTAGTCTATTTTATCTGTGCTAGTTAAGAGAAAGCACCAATAGCATATAATATTAATATTTAATCATGATCTATCACTATAAATGATTTTTACAATAATGTGTTGAGCTAAGAATTTAATTATAGAGATGTGATTTCATGGTATTTTGGAAAACTATCCAATCAGATTTCATGGTCAATTTTATCATGGTAAAAATAGTCCCAAACCAGAAAACATGATAAAATAAGACCACTTGCGAATTCAGCTAATGGTAACATATTGTTTGGGCTTTTTACTTTTTGGAATAGAAAATGATTGAGTGCGAGCGTGCCAGAGAAAGATTATGTATCTTCTCTCTCAGATTAAGTTTGGAAACCCAAAACTAATCAGACGATTGTGGTTAAATGGTTCAATTACCTCAATTAAGAGGGTTTTTCTTTCAAAATGAAGAAATACAAATCAATTTACGTAGGAAATTAAAGAACAATAAAGAAACAAGATACTTTGATTGATAAATCAAAAAGTAAACTTACTTCAAAATCTTCTTCAACTTCAAATGGAACAATCACAATTAATTACTTCGAACACTGGATGATTACAACTACAATTCCTAACAACTACTTTCCTAAACTACTTCGAACAAAGTTCGAATTCCTAAAACTACAATCCTAACTGCCAAAGAACAAACCAAGCATCATTTTTTTAGTGCTGTTTGTTGAAGATTTGTCTGGGGGGTTTTCTCTCTTCATCTTCTTCTATTTATTGGTCGTGCTGTGTAACTTGAACTTCCCGCCTGATTTCTTGGCTTCGAACTTCATCATTGAACTTTTAAAAGTCCATTGCTTCCCTCCTGAAAGATTCTTTAAATTTGAATTTGCACGGTTACTCATTTAAACCCATGATTTAAGATCAGAAAATAACTTCTTTCTCTAATCTTAATCTGATTTCCAAATGATAACTTCAACTGTTAACTTCTCAATCTTACACATGTATTTTATCAACTGCCAATTGTCCATGTGTAATGATATAATAATTTGTTAGTTGCTCTTTTTACACGTGTAACACTATGAATGTAACACTATGAATTTCACTTCCTTTGACAATTTAAAATATGACTTCGAAGCCTTGCTTTCACTGATCTTTGGCCCAGTTTCTGACAATAACTACCTTTTTAAAATCGAAAGGTGCAAATGGTGTCATGTTGAAGACCGTAACTCCCAATAACCACCCTTTAATTTTTAAAGGATATAACGATGTCGTTTGGATCTTCCTTGTAGAAAAAATGATTCAATGCTTCCAATTAACTTCATACTACCAACGTTTGGTATTTCCACATACGTGTCTATAAGTTATTGGTTTTAAAAATTTCTTATGTAAACACATATGTATCCACTAAGTATTGCAATGATCATGGTAAAAATAATAAAATTGACAGAGTAACATGGTAAAATTACTCATACAACAATTTGGTAAACCCATTGTTTACCAAGTACCAATTTTGAGAACAATATAGCAATTCGACTGGAAGAATTCAAGCACAACCGATAGAGATGTTTATGGAGCAAAGCGTGGATGTCTATTTGGGACGTTGAGGGCGGAAGATTTAGGATGTTTATGGAGCAAGATTTGAAATTAGTCCAAATTTTCCACCCCATTAAAGTATACTTGTTTTAGGACCAAATCTTTCAATATAAACGTAACTCTAAACAAAGGACATGATGATACCATAAGTTCAAGATAGTTGGAGGACTATTATTGCAGTGTCCCATGTTTTTACTGTTAAATAAAAGCAATTCCACTAACAACAGCAAAATGAAAAAACATGCATTCAATATTTTTGTAGTCACCATTCATTATTCATCTAGTAGATATAATTACTACATATTTAGCAAGAACCATACCATCAATAGTTACTATGAAATAAGTTCGTTCTTCGGTTTTAAGGGCTTTGTTAGATGTGAGTTTTACTGTGCTTGACCGACCGGGTGTATAAAATATAGACTAAAAAACACGTCCCAAGCGCAGGACTACCAATCAGTGTAGCACAATAATCCGGAAGTACCGGAGTCGAACCACAGAGACGGACGAACGGTGTTTGACTCAAAAGTGTTGAATTCTAGTTTAACTTGGCTCTTAGGTAGCCACCCCTTGTTTCACTTTGGTTGATTAACTTAGAAAACTAACAAATTAACTGATTTACTATTAATTAAAAAGGAGAGCGCAGCCGTGGGAATTCCAACACCCGCAACTAACCCTAACCAACGTTGATTCGGATCGTCATTCTCATAAAATAGTTGATTTTAGGGTTGGTAAAATTTCCTAACGAATGCACACCACCTGGCACCGGAATCCATTCACATTCGTAAGGATCCTGGTAATGCCCGGGATTGTCCGTTAGAAGAGTTTACGTTCCCTAAAACTGCTTGAAAATCTAAATTTTACATATCCCGAAACGAACTTTGATTTGGCTAGTCATGGGATGCCTTCATCCCGTGGCCGCACCCTTGGCGACTACTCACTCATGATTTTATTGAACGCGGCAATGAAATTAACCCTAGATCTAAACATGCTTCGAACGGTTTGAAATACGAAAATAATACCACAGATTAAAGGAAGGGAAACGTATTAGGTTACCAACCGGGAACAAAATTTCAATGCTGGAAAGTACTACGAAACTTGAATTAAACTTGAATCCGAACCAATCCTGAAGTCAGCAGCCAAAGTTAAGAAAATAGAACGAAAGTTATGAATTGTGGAACCCTAATTTCGAGTTCTAAAGGGGTATTTATACTCGAACCCCCGCCATTACAATTAAAATCCCAAAAGAAAAAGGAATCGGATCGCACGAAGACCCAAAACGCCACCGTTTCGGCGCCAAGTAAGACCCTCGGTAGCGCTACACCAATTTGGGTGTAGCGCTCCCGAACCACTTAGTACGTGTTGATCGGTTGACCAAGCTATTGACCGTTGACTCGAAGCCGACCGGTAGCGCTACACCAATTTAGGTGTAGCGCTCGTGAGCCCTCTGTTCATTTTGGAGCCCCTTTTGTGCCACTTTTGAGCGCTCCTCTCATTTTTCTGTAGCGCTCCCGACAGCTTAAATTGCTTCTCTCGAGAAATTCACTTCAACACTTAATCTCCACGGCCTTGCTTGCTTTCACGTTCCGTTGCGGTCTTTCCACAAACCTCTCATTAGTGCCGAAATACCTCAATTTCCTGCAAATTAAGCACAAACACACAATCCAACCACGTGCACGAATTAAATGGAAAATGAGGATTAACCGCACGTCTAACGCGCTCATTCTTTCCTACTTAGGCGCTTAAATTCACGAATGAGCGCGCCTATCATACTGCTCTATATTAATCTAGAAAAATTAGGTATGATCATTTCGCACTATATATACTTTATAGTTTTGTTTTCTCCTACATTTAATGTCCATTCAGATTACAACGAACTGATCCCTTTCTCGAGGAGATCCAAAACAAAATAGGGTTGAGCTTTGCATATGGGGAGGATAATTGGGTAAAGGGGATCAATTATGGATAGGGTAAGGGGTGGCTATAAATAATCCTACTATAGTAGAATTAAATAGTCCCCAGTATTACATTTTCCGAACTTGTGTGCCTACCAAACACCGGATTAATAAATCGGGACTAATTAGACCAGTAAATAGTCAATCTAGCTAACAAACGTCGTCTGGGTCATATGCACCTAGGGGTGTAAATTAGGTCCACTGGCCCGAAGCCTGCCCGAGACAGTTCAAATTGAGCCCGACCTTAGGCCCACCCGATCCCTATGGGTAGGGCCTGGGCTAGAGGTTTTGAAACCCGACCCGCTGTGCTACCCTATTAGCCCGGCCCTAAGCCTGAAGCTTTTAGCCCGATCGAAGCTCATAATTTAGAATTTGAAAGTAAAAACGAAACTATACGTAACAATGTTGGGGAAGTGACAGGCCGGTCCTCTTTTGTCCCCCTCATCCCGTCCAAACCCTTCGCGTGTCAAACCCATCCTGTCTATAGGGATGGCAACGGGTAGGGTATGGATCGGGGGACCCTATTCCATATCCAATCCCCGATTGGAGGGTCTTTCGTCATCCCCGCCTCCATCCCCATTGGAGATATTAAATGAAGAACCAAACCCACCTCCCGATGGGGATCGAGTTTCCCCGAATATACCCATATCCAAACAAAAAAATAAACAATTCAGGATTGAAAATAAATTTATATTTATATTTAGAAATATAATCTCACTTGATCTTCTTTGAATATTTAGTAGTCTATTATGATAGATAGTAATCGATAAGATTTGTTAATTAAAGAGATAATTGTTTACATATACTATAACTATACTCAAGATTTATGCGTATGTTCTTATTTATATGTACATATATAATATAGTATATGTAGTATGTATAATTGGGTACGGGGAGGGTAAGGGGTGGGTACGGGTATTCGGGGGTGGGGATTACAAATCATACCCGCTCCATACCCGAGCGGGTTTTCTTCATATCATACCATTCCCGCTCCTATTGGGGAAATATTGGGGAAAATTTTTGGGTTGCTCCTGCCTCCATATAGGCGGGGCGGGTACCCACTGGATATGGGAAAATTGCCATCCCTACCTGTCTAACCCCTTCCCATGCGCGCCCCATTTTCTCTCTCTCTCTTCACCCCGCTTTTTGAAATTGTGTGTGCGAATTGATGTGACAACTCATAGGCATTGAATGCCTAGGATAGTACTCTCTCTCTCTCTCTCATGCGTTTGTACATAGTACTCTCTCACTCTCTTCCTTTTTTTAAAAATTATTTTAGATTTAAAATATATAACTCATATATTCTTAAAACTTTAAGCAATTATAATTTTTGTTGTGCATATCCAAAAAAGGAAAAAATTATATATTTGAAACCTACTCAATGAGATCTTTAAACAAGATCCATTTTTAATATGAAATTGTGTACACATAAAAAGAAGTTATTTATACCATAACATATAAACCATAAATACCAACGGATAAACCACAAAAAAATAACATATAAGACACAATAACGCAACAGATAAACTATTTTGTTTTGCAAATTCAACATATAAGACACAATAACTTTTGTTTTGCAAATTCATTTTTTCTAAAAATTATATATTTAAAATCTACTTGATGAAATCTTTCAAACAAGATCCATTATGAATATGAAATTGTGTACATGTAAAAAAAATATTTTATACCCATTAACTAAGAATTCATATCATTTCTAAAAAAAAATAAACATATAAACCAGACATGGTAAGAACTAAACCACATAAACCAACATATAAGGCACAATAACAAACAAATAAATCACAAAAATAATATATAACCCACAATAAAAAACAGAGAAACCATAAAAAAATAACATATAAGTCACAATAACCCAATAGATAAACTATTTTGGCTAACAGATAAAAAATATTTGTCAAAAAAGTAGAACAGATACACTATTCCTATCAAAAACTCTGCTTGTATTACAAAACAAGAAACAGATAAAGCACAGGTACAAGTTCCTACATCTCATGAATTTCTTATAAAACATAGGTACAAGTTCCTACATCTCATGAAGGGTCAAGTTTCTATCAACTCAGCATTCAAAAACTCAAAGAGATACTACTGTAATTACCACATCGAAAATTTTACTCCCACTATCGATTTAATTTCAAATATTCAACACCCTGTCGTCTGGGACCCCAAACTTCAATACAGTACTACAAGCAAAACCACTGACTCAGAATAGCACTAATCTATAATAAACCACAGTGGTACTGAAATTAAAGTAAACAACCTCACAAGGGTGGAACAAGTATGTATCATGAAAGATAGATATTCCAGCAAATATATTCTTACTACTGTCATCTTCAAGCGCTTAGTACATGGGTCAAACACAAAATCATAAGTTTCCAAAGTAAAAGCTCAGCGTACTCGTTAATATCGACACTTGCTCTACTACATACAACCCTCTGCACACCCCCACTCACCCACACGTGGTAACCGAGTGACATCAAAGGTTTGTTTTGAAGTGTGCTGGCCAGTCACCCTTCAAATCAATCCTCCACGCCATTCTTAGACCACCTCGACCAAACCAAGAAACTCATTTTCATTGTCATTACTAAAAATGTAAAACGACCAACAACACATACACTCCTTCACGCGATTAAACCTCTACTCCTTAATACCAATCAATCATAGCTCACACTATAAGGCTAAGACCTCCAATCCCTTCTTCTTCATCACGGGCACACAAATCCACCCTATGCTCATTACTACTACTCCAATGCTACATAATGCACCGCGTTCATGAATGTCACACAAGCACACACAATGCATAAGAAAATATGATTTCGTAAAAATTTTAATGCGGTGGTTTTAAACCCTAAGACTTAGAATCTCCCCACGGTTCCTAGGTTTTCGAACCTAAAGCTCTGATACCAAGTTGTCATGCCCTCAATTTGTAAAAGGATAATATATTCATAAATCATGTGGGAGTCAACAACTCCACGGTCAAGTCAAAGTCTTACAAACATTACACTTAGTCAAAGTCAACATCGTTCTGTGGTCACCATAGCCCCGATTAAAAATGAATATGTCTTTAAGTTATTACAAACCATAGTCAAAAGATAAGATTTCAAATAAGTTACAAAACCATCTTTCAAAAATAAATGTCTAAAGATGATGGAGTAACTCTCTATAAGCCTTTCAAAAGATGCATGCACACGTCACGCAATCCATCCTCATAATCCATGCTGTGTACCTGAAAATTAATAGGATGAGCTCACTAGCCCAGTAGGAAAACGTCTATCTACTCCAAATGGAAATGAGATGCATATGAAGCATAGGCACATAGATGTAAGCACTTAACAAGACTCTAGAATAAAGATTTAAGGAAGAACATGCTCAAGGAATCACATCGAGTTCAAAGGTCTTAAGGTTTCATCAACCATCATGTCATCGTACCCAACGCGTACCAGATGCGCCGCATGTGTCAAAAGTATTCATTCATCGTGTTCAAATTCTTTATCATCATTCACTTCCTCAAATTCCTCGTGACACACCCTTATGGCGGACCGAGTATCCTTCCAACGTACTCTCATGTCATTCACGCCACGTTTGTCATTCCTTAACTTCATTCAATCTAACCGGGCATATCCTTTCGGACCCCGTGCCATCCGGACATACCCTTTCGGGTCCCGTGCCATCCGGGCATATCCTTTCGGACCCCATGCCATCCGGACATACCCTTTCGGGCTCCGTGCCAACCGGGCTTACCCTTTTGGGCCCCGTGCCATTCATTTAACTCATTAGTCTCATTTCATGTCCGTTAGAATCATTATTGGGTCAACGTAACCCCATAACTCCAATTGTCATTTCAAAATAGGATTTAAGTCCCTCGGTATCAATACTAAAAAGCCATGGTATCAATACCCAATTCCTTAAGCACTTTAGGAAAAAAATTTCAGAACCTCTGGGTATCAATACCCCGACAGACAAAAGGGATCAGAACCTCTGGGTATCAATACCCCAAATCTGGGTATCAATACCTAAGACATAAAAGTAGGAAAGCTTAATAAACTTGATAGGTATCAATACCCTGGAATCTGGGTATCAATACCCTGGAATTTGGGTATCAATACCCAGTCTATTAGAGGTCCAAAAGGGGACAGAATTTTTGGGTATCAATACCCAGTCTACTAGAGGTCCAAAAGGGGACAGAATTTGTAAAGACTCGAAAAAAAAATTATTATTTTTTTCGGAAATAACATTGGGGTAATGTGTGGAAATATGCGTAATGTAAAAGTGATGAGTTTAAGTGTGTTTTAAGTGATTTGGGGCCACATTGCATTACACAAATTAGTACGGGGGTGTGTGGTGTAATATTTCTTGGTGGGGGTTAAAAGAGAGGAGTGTGAGAGAAGTCTCAAACCCCCCTTTTGCTGAAAATTTTCAGCAGTCCCCCTCTCCCTCTCTCTCCTCCATTTTTGCTCATTTGAGCTCAAATTACTGCCTCCTCATCAAATCTCTTCATCAATTGACCAAAGATTCATCACCTACGCGTGTTTGGGAGCTCGGAGTACTATTTTTCCGTGCGGGGAGGGCCAAAAACGTGGAAGCCCAAATTGGGGATCTCAAAATTCATCTTGGCTTGATTGGAAGCAAAACCTTGAGGTAGGGGAATTTCTACACATTCTTAATGTTCATGTAGTGT
>JAXBDA010002353.1:0-43430 GCA_036023075.1 Gaultheria prostrata
ACCCACCCACCCACCACCACCCCCTCCAATTTTTCCTTTTCTTGATCATCGCCTCCACTTCCAAAACAACCCAATTCACCCTCATTAATTTTCCTCCTCCCTCTCCCACCGACCCACCACCACCAATCATGCCGCCGGCGAACTTCTGGGGAGACATTCCAGAGGAGGAATACTACACCTCCCAAGGGGTCCGCAACACCCAATCCTACTTCCAAACCCCACACGGCAAACTCTTCACGCAGTCATTTATCCCTTTGGATCAACCCGTGAAGGGCACCGTGTACATGACCCATGGGTACGGATCCGACACGGGTTGGCTCTTCCAGAAGATCTGCATCGGCTACGCCACCTGGGGCTACGCCGTTTTCGCGGCCGACATGCTCGGCCACGGCCGCTCCGACGGGATCCGCTGCTACCTCGGGGATTTAGACAAGGTCGCCGCCGCGTCGCTGTCGTTCTTCGCGAGCGTGCGACGGAGCGAGGAGTATAAAAACTCGCCGGCGTTTCTGTTTGGGGAGTCGATGGGTGGATTGGCGACCATGCTTATGTACTTTCAGTCGGAGGGCGACACGTGGACGGGCCTGATCTTCTCTGCTCCTCTGTTTGTTATTCCCGAAAACATGAAACCATCCAAGGTACGGTGAAATTGAAAGTTCCCTTTTGTCTTTACATATTCATTTTTATTGCTTTTTTCGAAAAAGATTAGGGACACAATTTTAAAATTAGAAATCTACGCACCCAAAAAAGGGTACTCAAAATTTATTCAGCAAGTGTAAATCAATGAATCAAATTTATTCAAATGAATTTGGGCATTGATTTTCAAATTTTATGTATATTTCTGTGTATGTAATAATACTGGTGAATGTATGATTTGAAAATGGAAAGGTCATGAAGCACCACATGTCGGTCCCGATTCATTTTCAAGTGGTGCCTTAAGTCCTTAACACTCACCCTCTCCACCACACATTTGTACAAGCTACGTAAACAAGGATGGAGCCAAGGGGGCCGCCAGCACAAAAATTTAAAAAGATCAAAATTGTCGCATCCGCAGCCATGTGCTGGAAAGTATCAGTCTTCCTCCAAATCCAAATGTGGTAGATGGCTGCGCAAAAACAATGATTAAGGCCTAAATGAATTCAGCCTCTTTATTCATAGGTTGCCTACTAATCTTATAGGGCCCAGAAAGGGTGCCATTCGCAGCCAGAAAAGATTAATTCAGAAAATGATGATAATGGGACTCTGCACCCCTAGTGCATAAAACTTAGGTGGCGGCCGATGGATATCCCAAACAATTTACATAATCCCTTTAAAAAAATTTCCTTAAACTTCTAACCACCGAAAAAAACCCTGCCTAAGCACACGATGGCTGAACCACGTCACCTTGTACCAAGGCACAATAGCACGTATATTTCTTGCAGCATTCATGTTTATCATTCTGTGGCTTCTGTTTGTATGAAAACAATCACTGTGGTGACTTCATTTGTAGTCAAAACCCAAACAACGATTTATAGACAGTGTTGCTATTACTGGAATGAAGCTAGAATCTTGCAATACTCATTCTGATATTTGGTTCGCTAAAAAGGGACGTAAGGTTTGTTGCAAATTGAATTTCATTCACAAAAACTAGGCGAATGGCCATTCCATTCCTTTTGGAAAGCCAATGAATGACCATTTCATTCTTTTCCAAAATCATTCTCGCAAATCAAATACTCCACTACCTTTCAGTTTTAAAAAGCTATGTTTGCAAATTCTAACTGGTAATTGTTTCCATTGCACAGATACACCTATTCATATATGGACTTCTGTTCGGATTGGCAGACACATGGGCGGCAATGCCTGACAACAAGATGGTGGGAAAAGCCATCAAAGACCCAGAGAAACTGAAGATCATAGCAGGAAACCCTAGGCGATATACAGGCCCACCGAGGGTGGGAACGATGAGGGAGATTGCCAGGATGTGCGAGTATGTACAGAACAACTTCCACAAGGTGACGGCTCCGTTTCTGACTGTGCATGGGACGGCCGACGGTGTCACGTGCCCCTCGGGCTCCAAGTTGTTATACGAGAAGGCGTCAAGCGAGGACAAGTCGCTGAAGATTTATGAGGGAATGTACCACTCGTTGATACAGGGTGAGCCTGATGAGAATGCTAATATTGTGTTGGGGGACATGAGGGCTTGGATTGATGAAAGAGTGGAGAGGTATGGGCCAAAGTGTGGTAATGGTGAACATAACGGTGATTATTAACAGGAAAAGATTATTGTTGACTCTTAATGTGGGTTAAGAACTAATTTTTCGAATTCCAGTGAGTCAGGTTTTCTGATGTGAGTCCATGAATTGATATTGAGGTCACTGGTGTAAAAGTGGTAATCGAAGGGATAAAAAAATGAACCTTCTGTGTAATAAGGTGAGGGATGATTTTTCCCATGTTAAGATCTGTTTATTCAGTTATATAGTGTTGAAAACTGCAAGTATTCTTGTGATTGTCCATATTTCAAATCCTTTCCCCTTGCAGTTCCCATTAACTTGTTATGGGGGATCATACTAGCACTAGGAAACAGGTCCATTTTACTTAATTTTTCCTTTGTAACATTTTGTGCCTGTTTATTATATGATCATCATTCATCACACAGTGGACAACCACCCTGGTCGCACGCCGTCACTCTAATAGGATTTGGGTTCAAGTCATGTTAAAAGGCGCTCCTTGTTCCCAATTCTTTGATCCCTCGAAATATGGCACGGGTCTCGAATCCCTATAATGTTGGGTTTTTTCCCAAGTTAAATGTATTTGAAAAAGAAAAAAAATGGAGTATTGAATGGCATTAATCTGCCTTGGAAAAAGATTTGTTTGGTGGTGATTTCACATGGTCCAAAAGGCATTTATTTGGATCATGTTGGTGGGTTCTTTGGAATGGGTCAATGCCGGCTGTGCATGGAGAATCCCAAAAGTCTTGTGTCCATGCAAGTGTTTATAAATGGATGGCTTGCATGTGCCGTGAGTGTATGTATGAAAGGAGAGCGAGATAAAAAGTGCAGTGTGTGTATGAGAAACAAAGTGTAGTGTGTGAGAGAAAATTGTGAGAGAATATTGGTGAGTGTGGGCGTGAGATAAAAATACATGTGAGCGTGGGCTTGGGTTGAGTATTTTTTATCTCATTGTAACTCATCCAATATAGTGAAATTGTTCTCTCTCCCGTGGACGTACCCGATTTTGGGGAATCACGTAAAATCGTTTGTGTGTTTGTGTTCTTGTTTTTAAAGTTCTAGTGTGCCTGGATGCGTTTAGTTTGATCGATCCTCTACATATAATACATCTGCGGATCCGTCCGCTGCCGAGCATTACATAGTGGACATAATCAATATTAAACTGTGATATCATTAGTTTGGCGTTGTATAGTTTTAAGTTTTTTCTTTGCAAAATATTGTTGCTACTGAGCACGTGTGATCGCATGCGCTGATTAATTAAAACAATTCGGAACAGCAAGGTCACTTCATTTGTTTTTTTGTATGTTTGTGTTTTTCTCTCTATTTAGCAGTGATACGTACCCTTTTTATTGATAATCTGCAACCGATATTTTTCTTTCTCCACCCTTTTCGGATTGGGATGAGATCATTTCAAGTAACTGTGCCGGACACTCCAATATTTTCTCACAATCCATAATATCTACATGTGAAAATATATTTGTAGGACCCGCGACAACTCGAGCAACGGTCCAGGACAGGAGAGAGGATCCACTTCCTTTTACTAGTTTATACTATCGAATTACCATTATCTTTCTCTCTCTCAACTCGCAAAAGGGTTTATGGTTCTTCACTTCATTGATACGTAAAAAAATATATTTGTATCACAACCCAAACCTCTCTGACAAAGCAATCTTCTTCCTCACACCTTATCCCCCCACTCTCTCTCATGTTCTGCTCTTAAAAATCCAATCTTTGGTTTCTTGAAGGTAGGAGAGAGAGAGAGAGAGAGATGGAAGTTGTTATACAAACAAAAGGGCTCATCTCTCTACCTTCAAAGCCCAAGCCCAGGGCTTTTAACTCTCTACCACAGGGGCTCAGGCACAGATTCCAACCCTCAAAACTCAAACCTCTTGGTGGGTTCTCTTCATCTCCTAATGGGTTCGCAAAATCTCAGGGGTTCATCACAAAACCTCATGGAAATCGAAGAACTTTCCATATTTGCAGAGCTGGGGCTGCTGCAGCTGATGGGCACCCACTATTTGAAGAAATGCAGTCACCCAAATTTATGGGTATTGAGATTGTGACCCTGAAAAAGATTATACCACTTGGGTTGATGTTCTTTTGCATTCTTTTTAACTACACTATTCTGAGGGATACCAAAGATGTTTTGGTTGTGACGGCTAAAGGGTCTAGTGCTGAGATTATACCATTCTTGAAAACTTGGGTCAATTTGCCAATGGCTATTGGGTTTATGATTCTGTACACTAAGTTGGCAAATGTGTTGTCAAAGCAGGCTCTGTTCTACACTGTTATTGTTCCCTTCATCGCCTTCTTTGGGGCTTTTGGGTTCGTTTTGTATCCTCTTAGTGAGTATTTCCACCCTACTGCTCTCGCTGATAAGCTTCTAGCCACGCTTGGGCCGCGGTTCCTTGGCCCTCTTGCAATTATAAGAATATGGAGTTTCTGTTTGTTCTACGTCATGGCTGAGCTCTGGGGTAGTGTGGTGATCTCAGTGCTGTTTTGGGGGTTGGCCAATCAGGTAATCATCGTACATCAATTGTCTGTGGGGGCATTTATTTTCTGTATTTTGATCGGCATGTCTTATGTTTGGATTGTGTTTCGTGTCCTTTTGTATACTGCGGGAGAATGAATGGAATATCCTTGTCTTTTAACTTATCATGCGATAGGATTGCACTACCCTCTACCGGTTGAGTAGCTTGCCTGATGGGTTACTCATTCCCACGTCATTTGTGTTGTTTTTTTTTCTTTAGTTTTAATTTGCAAGATTTCCTCTACCATGTTTGTTTGTCTCATTGGTGCCTGTTGTTGCAATTAAATGTGGCCCAAGATTATACGTTGTGAAGAAATTTGAAGAGAATAGTATTGAGATGCAATTCTAGATGCTTTCTAAAAGGGCTGGTCGCCCTTCAGTGAAGCATCGTAGCGTTTTGCTTTCAATGGCTATGTTCCAAGGAAATAGGATGTGTAATTGGCATAGGGCAGATTGAAAAGACTGTATAAGCATGACATATGGTTGTGTTGTTCAGTTTTTCTTTTTACCAAATTTTACGGGTCTGAAATGGAATGCTTCAACGTTTACAGAGTTATAGAGCTGGATATTGAACAGTGTTGTGGAATCTGATGATCATGTTGAATCCGTGCCTGCAACACGTTACCATAAGAAGTTCGCTTTGGATTGGTTCTGGGATAGTACTCATAATGCTTCATGGAAACTGGGTTTGTTTTAATGAAATTTGGACACTTACCATTATTGCAGTATATTACATGGTGAACATTTCTAATGCCTTTTTTCTCCTTCCTTTCTCTTCTAGTCTCCCATATCCACCCTAAATAATGAAAATTATGTTTTAATTAAAAAGCTTAAATTTGTGGGACAGTTTGGATTATAGGGGGTGGTTAAAAGATAGAGCCTAATGGTTTATGTCAGCCACATGATTTACGACTATTAACGCATATGTAATCTTCCGAGTCTCAAGTCCTATTTTTTTTGTTTGTCGTACTTTTGACTAATAATAACATTTTGTCCCTCCTCCCTCTATCTTGGCATTCCGATTGGGCAACATTATGAGGGCTAAGCTGACTTGTTATTTGCTGCTTGTGAGCGACTGATAGATCCTTCCAATTTCTAGTAAACAACTTGCATTTCTAGTTTTCCTACTGAGATGAATTTGTTGGTTCTACTTTTGCAGATTACTACAGTTGAAGAAGCCAAAAGATTCTACCCTCTCTTCGGACTCGGAGCCAATGTTGCCCTTATTTTCTCGGGGCGAACTGTGAAGTACTTCTCCAATATGAGACAAAATTTGGGTCCTGGAGTTGATGGTTGGGCCATCTCCTTGCAAGCCATGATGAGCATTGTAGTGTTGATGGGGCTTACAATCTGTGCTCTTTATTGGTGGGTGAACAATTATGTTCCTCTTCCATCCAGAAGTAAGAAGAAGAAGGTAATGATTTTCCTTATTGTTGGAATGATTTTCCTTAAGGGAATGGTCGTTCCTTGGCCTCCCATTGGAATGACCATTCACCAACTATAACGATCCGATTCGAATGACAGAATGTGCATTTCCTAGCGAACCAGTAATCTCAAGGAAAAGGACCATTCCATTTCATGTTCATCCCAGTGAAACTGCCTACTGTTTTTGGGTTGAAATGGCATTCTACCTATATAGGTACTGGGAAGCTAAAGTTTGTTTTTTCATTGCCTAGAGCTTTGCTACTCTCACAATGGAAAGTACAAGCACATCATTAACGTCTTGTTTTTCATCGGTCGACTGCAGTCATATACCATTTCCTAGTGCTTAAATCCAATGTTTACTATTTCTGCTATGCAATTTACTAGCTTTTCAAGTAATAGTATGCATAACACAACACCACTCCCTTGGCAGGAGAAACCGAAGATGGGTACAATGGAAAGCATAAAGTTCTTGGTTTCTTCAAGATACATAAGAGATCTTGCCACTTTAGTTGTTGCATATGGTATTAGTATCAACCTGGTTGAGGTTACATGGAAATCGAAGCTCAAGGCTCAGGTAAACTTATAAGCACTCTATATTTCGCCGCCTCCCAATTTGCTTATGAATTTATCTATTCTCTCTGACTTCATCGCTCTAAATTGTGCAGTTTCCAAGCCCAAATGAGTACTCTTCGTTCATGGGTGACTTCTCAACTGCGACTGGGATAGCAACTTTCATAATGATGTTGCTAAGCCAATGGATATTTGACAAATATGGTTGGGGAGCCGCAGCCAAGATCACACCCACTGTCTTGCTTCTTACAGGAGTCGGCTTCTTTTCTCTAATTCTGTTTGGTGCTCCTCTTGCACCGTCTATTGCAAAGTTTGGGATGACTCCTCTTCTAGCAGCTGTATATGTGGGCGCTCTGCAGAATATATTTAGCAAAAGCGCAAAGTACAGCTTGTTCGATCCTTGCAAAGAAATGGCTTATATTCCTTTAGACGAGGAAACAAAGGTTTGTTGCTTTACTCACTAGTCACTACCAATGCTTTGGAAATTTTATCCTTGCCACCGATCTCTGTCACAATGAGATAAATCTGAATTTTGAAGATTAATTAGTTAATTTCTAATAAGGGATGGACACAATACTTAAATAGCTCGAGGCACAAAAAGTATTCGTTTGGAATTGCTTTCGGTTCATTATGTTCTCCTCGTATAGGAAAAAGAAAATGGAAGTTTGACAGCACACAATTTTTGCATATTACTTTTGTTTCCATTCTAAACTAAGTTGATCAAATTCTTTTTTTCTTGAAAGGAAGTTGAACAAATTCAAGAGCATCTTTTCGGTGTTGTCTGAAAAATGGTTTGTTTGAGAAAATTATTCTGAGGATTGTTTTGGAAAGTAGTTCGCCGAACTAGTTTTCTGAATTTTCAGAGAGTAAAAAACACAAAGCAAAAGACGATACCAAGTAGGAATTATTCTGAGATCACACTGGATTGTACAAATTATAATCCAGACTTGCATTTCAAATTTTCTTAAACCAATCTTCCATTTGCATTAGGTTAAAGGCAAAGCTGCCATCGATGTTGTTTGCAATCCGTTGGGTAAGTCAGGAGGTGCTCTGATCCAGCAGTTCATGATCTTAACTTTCGGGTCACTCGCAAACTCAACCCCTTACCTTGGTGGAATACTTCTAGTGATTGTCCTTGCATGGCTAGCAGCCGCCAAGTCATTGGATACCCAGTTCACTACTTTGCGTCAGGAGGAAGAGCTTGAGAAGGAGATCGAAAGAGCAGCCCTCAAAATCCCAGTTTTGGCTGACAACGGAACCGCCGGGATGGGTTCTATTTTGATTGGGGGTCCAGCATTGATTCCAACGGAAGGCGACTCACCAGGCACTTCGTCTGAAACCTCAACTCCTCACAATTAATGACAAGTTACTTACAAAAGCAAGAGGAATGAGCTAAATGGTAATGAGTGAGGATTTTTTACTGCATTGTTTTTTTTTTTTTTGTGTGTTGCTCAGCAAGTCTTTTAGCCGCATTGTTGGTTGTAGTATTTGATTCACAAAGATAATTAGCTGTTGTTGGCTGTAGGATTTTGTTACTTTTTTTATTTGGTTTCTGGATTTTCCTCTTATGGTAGGCAATATCCAAACCAATGCAGGCATGTTACTCATTATGTTTCTGTTTGTAGCTATTAGATGCCGTGAACTTTTTCTGCAATGAATTGTACTTCAAGAGTCCTATTTTCAACTGTTGTTTATTTGTACTGGAACACGAAGCTTGAATTGGATTGCCCCTGGCAACAAACATGCACAAACCATTTCACGAAGTATGTGTCTGGATAGTCCAAGGTCTTGATAGTCAGCTCTCGCTCGTCTAGCCGAAAAACAAAGTCAATGAAGGCGTGTAGGGCACTATTCCGCTGTCCTGATTGTAACTTCACCTAATTTACCTAATGAACTATGTGACCACATTTGTTGATTTTTTGAATACCAAGTGAATTGTTCTTAATGCATATGCATTCATGCAATTGACCACACCTATCGTGTTTCAGCGTGGCTTCTAAAATATGGTCACAGATTAGTTCTTTGCTTTATGAACTAAATGTATGCTTGGGTTTTCTCGAAATCAAGTTCCTCAACCCAACTAGGGTGAGCTAGCTTAGTTTTCTGTTATTGACATTCTTCAAGGGTTCAAATCTTTTGGAAGGATGGATAATCAGTTTTCTTTTATAGGAGTCTTTCGATGTTAATTTGTTTCTTCTACGCGTGAAACTATTTCTTATATTGTTCGGTATTAGGCTCGATATAATTGTTGTGGATCTCACGTAATTGATTAATCGCATAATAACCGGAATAGTGAAGTTGATGAATTCTGAAACCATCCAATCAAGAACTGCCTCCTCTGTTTAGAATTCTGGTGATGAGACTATAATTGGTATTAGTACGTGTGTTTTTCCGGCTATAGTACAAGAGGGAAATCTCAGTTCACGTGGTGCAGGTACCACAGAAAGAGGCTACAGATTTGGGCTACTACTGTGCCATTGTCCCTTCTCTCAACACCCTTTTGGGAGAAAAACTTGGGTGAAAAACTTGGGTGCCCAGCGGATTAGAGTACACGTGGTGTCGAACATGCATTTCGGCCGTTCAAAACCCAGATTTCTTCCAACCCTTCCCCGCTCTCTCTCTCTCTCTCTCTCTCTCTCTCTCTCTCTCTCTCTCTCTCTCTCTCTCACACACACACACACACACACACACACACACACACACACACACAAATTTGGACCGTCCAAAACACTTTTAGACCTACACAGTTATTCTAGAAATCATTTTGGACCGCCACATGGTACCCATCCAGCACCCAAGTTTTTCTCCCCTTTTGGACCTACACAGTTGTTCTAGAAATCTGTCATTTTTACTTTTTTTCTTTCTTAAAACCCCATTTTTTTGCCATTTTTACTGATCAGGAAAATACTCTCCAAACCGTGATAAGTTCAGCTTTTTTGGACTGTTTCTCCCATTGTGAGGCTGAGGGTAAGGCTAGCTGTTTGCTTGCACAATCAGACAAATAGTTTCTCTTTTTTTTTTTGTTCAAAGATTAGGGACGTCTCGGCCGGTTTACGCACACTTGACAAATCCTTCTCAGTCCAGTCAAAAGCAGTTCATCCGCATCCAAGACTAGGGGATTCACGAGAAATTTCTTTCTTGTGGCCTAACCTATAATCAAACCCTGATCAATTATGTAAAGAACAAACCTACCAACCAACCGAACTAACCTTCGGATGGTTTCTCACCGTTCCTCCTCATGACAATCTTATGCGCCAAGCTGGGCCAGAGAGAGTGAGAGGGGGACAAATTCTATTAAATACAAATATTCCTTTTCCAATGACAAATCGTGACTTATCCTGTGGAATGAGGAACAAAATCAATTATGACAAGAAAGTGACTTGAAACAGCCTCCCTCCCTCCCTTCCTTAAATCTTTTCCATCTCTTATCCTACCAAACTCCCAACGGCTAGGAAATTTTCCATCTGAAAATGACCAAATTATTAAGTCTGTAAATTTAGTTACACCTGGAAAATTCATTTCTAATCTTACTTCCAATTTCCCAAAATACCCACATAGCATGACCCATTCCTCCCTTGGAATAGTAATTTGACTAATTTCCCAAGGACATTCATGTCAAATGGGGAAGCTAGCACGCAACAAGATAATATGAGGTATGCCTATTCTTCTCCTTCAATTTACTATCCGGAAAATGCTCTGGACACAGATGTTCATAAAAAGATTTGGATTTAGATGTATCAACAACTGTCTCGTATGTGTAGATTCCATGTGCAGGGACAGAGCCAGGATCTGGTTAAGGGAGTTGCACTTTTCGATGGAAGTCCACTAATAATTGTTGTTATTTTGTTCGTAACAATACAAAGCGAAAGTGTACCGTAAAATCAAGATTTATCTTGAGTTTTATTTTTTTGTTATAAATAATAAAGACTTAATTCAACTATCTCGTGATTTTTAAATGAAAGGCATAGAGATATTATATAATCGAAACCATATATTTTTTCAATTACAGTACTATATTTTCGTCATATATGTAAAAAATCAAGTTATTTGAGTACTGACAAGTACCATATCGACTTCCATTAGTGTTAATGTTTTTTTTTTGGAACCGGGAGTGACATGTGCCACCTGTCCATGACCATGTGGAAAAGTGTACCAAATGGCTACGAACATTTTTGTCTAAATTTGGAGAATATTTTGGGTGCAAATAGGGATGGGTGATGTGGTACCCATGCGGCACATCCGGGCCGTCCAAAAATGCAACCGATGGTCCGGACTGAAACACACTTTTTCTTTTCTTTTAAAAAAAAATAAAATAAATCTGCTTGGTATTTTATCCAGACTATCGGTTGTATTTTTGGACGGCCCGAATGTGCCGCAAGAGTACCACGTGATGCCCTCCCCGTATACCCAAAATATTCTCCTAAATTGGTGTCAAAATATCTGTGACCGCAGTCACTACCAATTTATCTATAAACACCGAGTACAAATGCCATGAAATGAAACCATGCTAAACAAGGTGAACCAAATGAAGAAGCTTGAATTGGCACAGCAATTTGCAGCGGAGTGTTGGTTCGACGACGTTTGCATCCTCGATATGGACTATTTCGTCAGAACCCTCTCGGGCATTAAGGCCAAGGGCGTTCCACCCGACCTTATCGGGTCAATCATCACCCACTACGCATGTAAGTGCCTACCAGAGCTATCCGGTGACGAGTCTTCCGAAAAGGATGGTCCCACTCCCACCTCCTCCAATTCGGAAGAGCCATCACCGGATGGCTCTGCCACTGCTTCGTGGATGAAGAAGAGGTTCTTCGTTGAGACAATAGTCGGAATCCTCCCTCCGGACAAAGACTCCATCCCCTGTAACTTCCTGCTGCGGCTCCTCCGAGCTGCCAACAGGGTCGGGGTGGAGCCAGTTTACCGAGCCGAGCTGGAGAAGAGGATTTCATGGCAGTTGGACCAGGCTAGTTTGAAAGAGCTTATGATACCTTCTTTTAGTCACACGTGTGAGACATTGTTGGATGTTGAGCTGGTTTTGAGATTGGTTAAGGGGTTTGTGAATTTGGATGAAGCTGTCAGGGGTGGAGCCGCGATGGTTAAGGTGGCGAAGCTGGTGGATTCTTACCTTGCCGAAGCCGCTGTGGACTCGAATTTGAGCTTGCTGGAGTTTACAGCACTCGCCGGAGCACTGCCCGGCCATGCCCGTTCGATGGATGATGGGTTGTACCGTGCCATTGATACCTACCTCAAAGTAAGTTTTAGTACAATCAATATAGCCTTGTTTTATGACTTATCGTGTCTGGTTTAGTTTACACAAATCTCGAATTATTGAAACCATCATCTAGTAATGGGGGCCAATAAAGTCTGCATAAAGTTCCATATAGACTGACCTCACAAGAATTGATGGCAAACATCAACGTTCACCCCCTTCACAACCACTCCAACATCTTAGGTTCATTCTCAACAGCATTTTGCTATTTGCACATAAAATCTTGAATTCTGAGTGATTTGAGGAGGAGTTTGTTTCGTAGGGATAATTTTGAAAATGAATGCAACGGTTATTCGGTTGTAAAATGTAAAATCATCAAACTTAAAATATGGGTTCCAAAGAAATTACCCTTTATTACACCCTTCATTCCAGAAACCAAACGCTGCCTTAGTTCTTCACTTGCATTTTTATCCCTTAGTTCACAAAATTTCTAGTTCTATTACACATTTTTCTGCTTTAATTAATTTCTTGTAGCAGTCAACACAGTTCTTGTTGAAATATATCAGAAGGGGAAAAAATGAACTGGTCTCCAGGAAAAGCAGATGATTTTCTTGTGTTGTCACCAGCACCAGATTCTTCATCTGAAAAAAATTAAATGGCTAGGAGGGTACTTGGGGGCAATATGGGATGATTGGCAAGAATTTTCCTATATCCTGACAACTGTGACCAAACATAAGAAAAGTTGGATCTTCTGTTGTACCACATGTACAATTATGTTCATTCCTTCCGTGTCTGTGTCGGTTCTACGTGCATTGTATTAGACCTGCATGTATTAGACGGCTCCGGATCCAAATGTGTCTGTAGCACTGCTCCTAATATTTGACTGATTTGGTCATGCAAATCTAATCTCACTCCTGGGCAGGCACATCAAGGGGTGTCAAAGCAAGATAGAAAGACCCTATGCAGACTAATGGACAGCCGAAAACTCTCCCCGGAAGCCTCCCTCCACGCGGCTCAAAACGAACGGTTACCTGTTCGAGCAGTGATCCAAGTGCTATTCTCCGAGCAAACCAAGCTCACCCGTCAATTCAATTGGAGCGGCTCCTTCAGCAGCATGAGGAGCCCCAACATCGGGATCCTCGAGCCGCCTGCTCGGTGCTTATCCAAGCGCGAAGTAACGGCACAGCAGACGGAGATAAAGCGGCTGAGAGACGACGTGGTTAGGCTGCAGAGCCAGTGTATTGCTATGCAGGGTCAGATTGAGAGGATGTTGGAGAAGAACAGTACTAAGGGGTTTTTTAGGTGGAAGAAGTTTGGAATGGGTGGGCTTAGAAGTAGTGGTGGTGGTGTGGCGGAGAGGATCGATGAGGGGGAAGGAGAAGGGGAGTACGGGCAGCAGACGCCGGTGGTTGTGAAGAGTAAGGTTGTGCAGGGGAGGACTCCTAAGTGGAGGAAGTCTGCTTCTTGAAAAATCACATTGATGGCGTGGAAATGGAGTTGGTTTACATTGATATAAGTATGTTGTTAATTTTGTATTGTACTCTATATAATTTTTTATTGAAAATTCAGTTTTTCGGGTCAATTTATTTATGATTCAAAACTGTTGTTAGCTCTCACGTTGGAATAATATGTCTATTTGTTTTTCTTTACTAGATTCGTTTGTAATCTATATGCACATCAACGAATATGCAACCGATGAACTTGTCAATTAAAAGAGACATTTCTGTTTGTTTTTGGACAAGTTCAGAGGAATCAAGTGGCAGAGATTTGTACAGCAAGATATTGCACTTTTTGTGTTGCAGCCACACGTTTTAATAGGCATTATTGTATGAAGTTCTCGAGCTCACAATTGTACAAAAACTTGCATTTCATTGAGTGAATGATATAGAATGGCAAGTGGTGGCTAGCTCATGAGGTAGAGCTCTTGGACGCCCCACACTGCATCTCGGGATTGAGTCCCCCTCCCCTATGTAATAGATTAGGAATAATGAATGACAAAAAAAAAAAGAACGATATAGAATGGGTTTATGGACTTGTAATCTTAGCTCAATGATTGACAGGCCTATCTTTTTTTTTTTTAATCACAAAAAGGCCTATCTCAATCCATCCATCTTGACCTAAAATCCCCATCTTATTAGCTCTAGAATTTGAATTTGCTGCGTTTTATTTGGCTCAAAGTGATTTTTTTTGTTAATTTAAGGGGAAAATTCACTATAATTATCAGATAAGTAAATTGTAGAAGTTCATCGTATTGTAGAAGTTCGTGCAGTTTTTTTTTTCCATTGATGTGAAGGATAAGACTGTGTTCAATTTTTTACTTTGAGCAAAATATTCTGAAAGGAAGGGAGTTAAGTTTTGTCAAATTTGAGCAAAACCGAACACATCTGACAAAAAATATTTTGCTCAATTTTTATTTATTTATTAACGCATGCCTTTTGGTATCTTTTAGTGATAACTTCAAATAAGAGGTGAACTTTTGACTGTAACTCGTATAGTGAAGACGCGAGTTTAGATAGCGAAGCAAGCAAGCAGCAACGGCGTCGTCTCAGGATGTATATTAGATATGGGTGAGAATTTCCGACACAAGCAAGCAGCAACGGCGTCGTCTTAGGATGTATATTAGATATGGGTGAGAATTTCCGACACGACACGATAACCTGAATCGAATTCAACACAAAGTTAGCGGGTTAAGGTCAATTATTTCTAACACGAAACACGAATATGACACGACACGATTATACGAAAAGTTAAATAGGTCGGGTTAGGATTGAGAGAATTTTGACACAAACACGAGACAAACACGACACGAGAATTTATGAAAAAACATGATAACATGACACGAATCCAACACGAAGTTAACGGGTTAGGGTTAACTAATTTTGACACGAAACATAAATATAACATGACAAGATAATACGAAAAACTAAAAAAATTGAGTGGAAACGAGCTGAGGATTTAGGGTTTTAACAGTTACTCCTATGAGTTATGACTGTTAACAGTTATAACACGAATTCAGTGTCATATCTGTTAAAACCTCAATCAGAACACAGAAGCCAGGCCACTCTGTACCTCCGAAAATGGCGGTTTCAGCTAAAACCCCACTAAACCCTAGTCACCCAAACCTTCCCAATAGCCTCCACTCAAAAACCCACAAACTCATAACCCTAAAAAATTCGCCTCATCTTCTCAAAACCCACCACTTTTCTTTAAGAAAGAGCCACAAAATCTCCGTTCTCAGTACCAACTCTGTTGACACTAGGGACCCCAATTCACTTATATGCGAACTATGCCTTCAGGGGCAGCTGAAACAAGCCCTAAAACACTTCGAATCAATGCAAGAGCTTCAGATTCCAATCGAGGAAGAAACTTACATTGCTCTGGTAAGTCAATGTGAGTGGAAACGAGCTGAGGATTTAGGGTTTCGAGTATATACTTATGTATTGGATAGGAATACCCGTTTCGGTATTCGGCTTGGAAATGCTTTGTTGAGTATGTTTGTGAGAATGAGGAATTTGGTTGATGCTTGGTTTGTGTTTGGGAAAATGGAAGAAAGAGATGCGTTTTCTTGGAATGTTTTGGTGGGTGGGTATGCGAAAGGCGGGTATTTTGATGACGCTTTGAATTTGTATCATAGGATGTTGTGGGCCGGGGTTAAGCCCGATGTGTATACGTTTCCTTGTGTTCTGAGGACTTGTGGAGGTATTCCAGATTTGGCGAGGGGTAAAGAGGTTCATGTTCATGTAATTAGACATGGGTTTGAGTGTGAGGTTGATGTGGTTAATGCTTTGATAACCATGTATGTCAAGTGTGGAGATGTGGAGAGTGCACGGTTGGTGTTTGATAGAATGACCAAGCGAGATACGATTTCGTGGAATGCAATGATTTCGGGTTACTTTGAGAATGGTATATGTAGGGAAGGACTGGAGTTGTTCTTTATGATGCGCGAGCTTTCTGTTGTTCCGAATTTGATGACCATGACTAGTGTGATCTCTGGGTGTGAACTTCTTGGTGATGAAAGATTAGGAAGGGTAATTCATGGGTATGTAGTGAGAACAGAGTATGGGCTTGATGTTTCAGTGGGTAATTCTTTAATCCAGATGTATTCAAGTGTTGGAAATTTGGAGGAAGCAGAGACGGTTTTTTCTAGAATGGAGTCTAAAGATGTGGTATCATGGACGTCCATGATTTCAGGTTATGAGGGTAATGGATTGCCTGAAAAAGCTGTGGAAACTTACAATAGGATGGAACTAGAAGGTGTCATGCCGGATGAGATTGCCATAGTCAGTGTTCTATCTGCCTGTGCTTCATTAGGTTTTCTGGACATGGGTATTAAGTTGCACGAGCTTGCCAAGAGGACAGGACTAATGTCATATATTATTGTGGCAAACGGTCTCATTGAAATGTATTCCAAATGTAAATGCATAGATAAGGCTTTAGAAGTCTTCCTACGGATTCCTCATAAGGATGTGATATCTTGGACGTCAATCATTCTTGGTCTTCGGATCAACAATCGGAGTGTTGAGGCTTTGGCTTTCTTTAGGCAAATGAAACTCAGTCTAAACCCCAATTATGTAACCTTGGTCTCTGTCCTCTCTGCATGTGGTAGGATAGGAGCTTTGATGTGTGGAAAAGAGATCCATGCCCATGCACTGAGAATTGGTTCGGGGTTTGATGGGATCTTAGCTAATGCTATCCTAGACATGTACGTAAGGTGTGGAAGAATGGGGCTTGCGGGGAACCTATTTAACACGCACGAAAAAGACATATTCTCGTGGAATATTCTTCTCATGGGCTATGCCCATCAGGGACAAGGAATACTTGCAGCTGAGCTATTTGATAGAATGACCAAGTCAGGGGTTGAACCAGAAGAGATAACGTTCATAAACCTATTACGTGCATGTAGTAGGTCTGGTATGGTAACTGAAGGTTTGGCGTATTTTTACAGCATGAAAAAGAGGTACTGTATTGTCCCAAATTTGAAGCATAATGCTTGTGTGGTGGATTTACTTGGTCGTGCGGGGAAACTGAATGATGCTTATGAATTTATTCAGCACATGCCTATGAACCCGGATCCAGCAATATGGGGAGCATTATTAAATGCATGCAGGATTCATCGGCAGACGGAACTTGGGGAAATTGCTGCTCAGCATATATTAGAAATGGATGAAGTAAATGTTGGTTATTATACTCTCTTGTGTAACTTCTATGGTGGTAGTGGTAGGTGGGATGAAGTCGCGAGATTTAGAAAGATGATGAGAGAAAAAGGGCTTACTGTTGATCCCGCGTGCAGTTGGGTGGAAGTCAAGGGAACGGTCCATGCTTTCCTTAGTGGTGATGATTCCCACCCTCAGATACAGAAAATAAATGCAGTTTTAGAGGGATTTTATGAAAAAATGAAGGAAACTGGTGGTGTTGGAACAGAAAGCAGTTCCAAAAATGCGGTTGAAGATTCAAAAGCTGAGGTTTTTTGTGGACACAGTGAGAGAAAGGCGATTGCATTTGGGCTCATAAATTCTGTTCCTGGGATGCCCATTTCTGTTACGAAAAATCTGTACATGTGTGAAAGCTGTCATAACACCGTCAAATTTATCTCTAAGGTAGTCCGAAGGGAGATTTCTGTCAGGGACACGGAAAATTTCCATAATTTCAAGGATGGAGTCTGCTCTTGTGGGGATGAAGGTTACTGGGGAAAGACGAAAAATACTGAAACGGAACAAAGCAGCTTTTAACTTATCATGCATACTGATTCTCAAGAAATACAATCCATGGTTGTGGGCACAGAGTTCTTATAACCCCTCGGCTCATTCTTTACAACCACGAGACAGGAGAGCTGCTTTTCCATTTTCTTACTTTGGCACCCATTGATAAGCAAAATATGCTTGGAATCTTGCAGCATAGTGCTATTTGAGACTCGGCCTGAATAGCGCTGTTGGAAACTCAGCTCTCTAAGATTGAGCTAGTGAACCCGTAACAACAGAAGCGGGAGAACGGACACCCATTGGTAGAGTTTGGTTTCAGTCACTTTGTTCTCCATTCATGTATGCATCTAGAAAGATTGCATTCTTGGATTTCCCGACATGGAAAGTATTGAGCAAAACTATTAATCAACTGGGGCTAGCTCAATTGAATAAAATTTTGTTCCTCTATGGGAGGTCAAGAATTCGAGTCTTGCCATGGGTAAAATTCCCTCTTATTCTCTCCCTAATCTACTACCTCCTAATGTAACAAAAAAACCCACAACAAAGTAGTAACTTTTAGATATGCTGTTTCGATGTTCATGTACCATTATCATTAATTTCAAAGGAAAAAAGGAAAGATGTACCATTATCGTTGATAAATTTTGTCGACTTCTCACTAGGAAATTTAGTGTTGAAATTAGCATGTATGGGCAAATTGGTGCTAACTCATTGTTTACAAGGACTTCTATTTTGTATTTCGAACCAATCTTCAGTCCCTCTCTTGGTCATTTGAATCTCGAGCGCATCACCATGGATTTTGACACGCATTGCATATAATCGTTGCCACACGACAGTCACGTTGATGAGCTATTTCACATCGATTATATGGTAGTACTGGTTTCTTTAATATCTTTTGCTGCTACCTCCATTCTCATTGTTACTATCTTGTTGCCGCTGCTGCTGCTACTGTTGTTTTATGCAGTGTTCTAAGCTTATGCTTGGACCCCTGAACCGAGCTTAGTCAAGCCCGTTGCTAAGTTTTGTCATGTGATTACCCTGATCTAATCATGTGGCTCTGGTCATCCTGTTATTCTAAATTTGCAGTTTTTGTAGGTTTACAAGATGAACAGTTCAAAATATTAAAGTGAGCAATGTGCCGACAAATTCTCAATCTAGTTTCAATGACCTTTGAGAGATGCCACACAATAATTCAGGCCATGCTCTTGAAATGTACATATGCACAGCAGAACGTGGGAGGGGCTGGTGGTTTTTAGCTAATGGTTAAAATCTACAAGTCAAACTTGGTTAAACGTGATTGTTAGTAGATGGATAATGACACAAAGGAAGGCTATAACATCGCCGTGTCTAATGGGCTGGGTTTCCCTAGATATAATTAATGTATGAATCTCTAGATCTGTTGACTTCAGGACCATGTGATGTGGGCAAATCTCCTAATTTTTAATTATGAGTTCTAAGAACAAGTGACCGACTTCTTGTAGCAATAGTTAATCAACTGGTCTCTCGGCGGGACTTACCACTCCAAGGTCGCATGGTCAATTCTCATTGGTAGATTTGTTTTTGGGACTATCTTGCCTCAAACAAATGCTTGAAAAGGACTGCAGAGATTAATCCAGGTCAATGAGACACAATTTATTGCCAAAAAAATAAATAAAAGGATAGACGAATAAGCAGAGCGATTGGTCCTCCCAAGTTTTATATGTTTGTTATACATATTCTTCTTGTCTATACTCTACGTTCGTTATCCAATATTAAAATCTTGTGTCCGTCCTTGAGGGCGAGGAGTGCTGTTTCGGTGTTGGGAGAGTTGTACTCATTTTTTTATACTAGTAATAATTAAAATATGGTTAGATCAGAGATGACAAGATCTGTCTTATTTTAGTTTTTGATTGGCCAAATAATGTGAAGTACTATTTATTAGAGTTATATAAGTGCGATCATGTAAACATGATTATAAAATTAAGTTCGATCCGATCAATGTTAATTTAATCAATATGTGACTTCTACAAACATTAGGGTGAATAATCACTCCCATATATATATATATTTAAAAAGGTACCTTATGAGTTAAATAATTTATTCATAATTTTTCGATATTATCGTACTTTTGAATAGGACGTTTTGACACATTTTTGTAAAAATAGTATAGTGTTAGACGTTCAAATGCTCATAAATTACTTATGAATAACCGTGCCGCGTTCCATAGCCATTAAGGCTCAGCTTGGATGGCGAGAATCTTGAGGAAGAATGTGAATGTGATGTCATAGTTTCATGATTCTAACATTTGGAAGAAATAACAATGGGAATGTAATACAATGCTTCTATGATTCCGGTGTTTGGAATAGACAAGAAGAAGAATGAGATTCTTGAGTGACATTCAATCAGAAATTATATTTTCAAACTGATTGACAATCTGATCCCTCCATTACCCCATAGAATCTTATATTTAAAATTACTGAAGTAATTCAAACACCAGAACTTAGTATTGAATTTCTAGGAATTTGATTCGTAGTAATCATATTTCTATTCCTATTTAAGATTCCGGTCATCCAGACATGGCCGATAGTTATTTTTTCAATGCAACTCTATTTTCATTGATTTTACTTAGCCTATAAAACACATTTATTGTGATAAAAACTACGCATTACTAACTGCAATTTGTTAAAAAATTTATAAGTATAATTCCCCTCCTTCCACTTCAATGGCATGTTGAAAAAAAATGTGTCTTTTAACTCATCAGCAAAGTGTATTTACATATAATTAAACTTTAACGCTTTGATCAATTACAAAATTTCTTCTTCTAAATATTTTTTTTGGGTATAATCAGTTTTTTAAAATGAAATATAAAATATGAGTAATACTTTGAGATGTCCTTTTATTTAAAAAAATGTTTTGAGATGTCTTGAACGGAGCAAATGAATTGTTAAAACTAAAATGGGACTGGTGGAGAAAAAGAATCACCTAAACTCCATTTTTCGACCATTTTCTGTTATTATAAGGTACTGGGTGGCTTTCACGCGTAATTAGGCAGTTAAAAAACACAAAAGAAATATTTTCTTTTCTTTTTTTCTGATGGGTTTTTGTTAAAATGTGTCCCGACACATGATAAACATTATTAAATAAGTCTAATTAACTTTTGTTTGCATAGACATACAATAAGCACACAAGCAAATAAAAAAATACATTATTCAATATACATTTTTTTATTTTTCAATACACATTCATATATATCCCTATACATTTTTTCACATATTTCAATACACTTTTTCAACCTTAACATGTGTCAATTGGACCTACATTAACATTTTCCTTTTAACAAAACCCTACTAAAAAGGATTAAAGAAATCAGTTGACTGTCACTCTCTCTTCCCACCAGCTCCTTTCGCCTTCACTTCAACTCCACGCTTCTCTCTCTCTCTCTCATACGTGAACCCAACCAGATTGAGTTTCTGCTCCTTTTTGTGTTGCATACTAGCAGACTTGGCCAAACTCCATTTTCAGGTGAGTCTTCTTTGTATGTACTAGAATCATGTTAAGGTACACCAAATCAGACCTACTGTAATCTTGATTCTGATTGTAACCTTTACCAATCTTTCTTCTGATCTTTTTTCATTGGCATTTGTCTTTTTTCAAGTTTAGGTCACTTGAGTCTTTCCCAAAACTGCAAATTCACATACCCATTTGAGCAAATACCATTTGATTGTAGTTTTAGTTGGTGGGTTAGCTGAGTGATCTGGTTAGGGTTTATAATTTTCAACCATGGAGGGTATGGATAGGGTTTTACCGACTAGGTTTTTGGTTGGTTTAATCCTGTTGTTGTGCATTGGCTTCACAAATTCATACAACAGAGGTGATTTTTCTGACTCTAGAGAGGAACGCACTGTGACCTACACTTATGATCGGGTCGATGAGGTGAACAAAGAATGTGCCTTTGTTTTAGCCTCTGCCCCTGACTTGAAACCCGATGATAATAGAATGTATGGTATTAAAGAAGAGATGTCTTTTATGAATGGAGATTGGTGGCAAGAAGACAATGGGGTATCATTGATGCCATTTGATGACAAATATGTCACAGACAACACATCGAATATCCGATCCCAACTGAACTTACTGTCTTTCTGGGTTACCGATGTTGATCGCGCTCATAAATCTAAGAAATCAGTGAGTGTCAGTGGGATTATGCATTTGGGGATTACATTAGAGGGCTTATTCATCCAAAGACCTTCTGAGAAGAATCTTCGTTTTGACATATGGCCCGGTCATTCTCAGCTCTCAATTCGTTTCCAAGGAATATACACAGAGTCAAAAGATAAGGGTGGGGAAAGAGTCATGTGTTTGCTTGGGAATGCAGTGTTGCCTTCTCGGCTACCTGACTCCACTGATCCATGGGAATGGGTGAAAGAACCGGGTTACTCAAATCAACCTCCTTTTTTGCAAGACGATCAGATTTTGCTTGTTCTGCATTACCCTCAGACGTTTTCCCTTACGTCAAGAGGAATAAGAGGAAGCATGAAGAGTTTGAACCCAAAATCAAACCTCAAGTACTTCGATGAAGTTCACATCTCTTCCTGGTTGGGCACTTCTTCAGACTATGTATTTGGCTCTGAAAAGATTGTGTCCAAAGCATGCGATCCGTATCCTTATCCAGATAGCTTGATCAAAGGTGGCATTGATGTTTACAAAGGCCTCGACTTTTGTTCAATTGTCGAGCGGTTCAATGGAGAAGCAATAACTGTTGTGCCAAACTGGAAATGCAGCGGAACCGATGCCTTCTGTGCTAAGTTGGGTCCATTCGTGTCAAATCAGGAGATTAACGCCACGGATGGAGGATTTAAGGATGTTAAACTTGTCTTGCAAGATGTTCGATGCGAGAAAGGGGATTTAGATGATAATGTTGACTTTTCAAGGGTCTCTGCAGTTTTTAGAGCTGTTCCTCCATATCAGAATCAGTTCAATGCTGCACAAAGGACTGGACTAAATAACATGACTCTTTCTTCGGAGGGAGTCTGGAAGTCTTCCAGTGGGCAGCTTTGCATGGTCGGGTGCCTTGGAATTGTTGATGATGGATGTAATTCTCGGATCTGCTTGTATATTCCTCTCCTGTTTTCCATACAGCAACGCAGCATAGTCACGGGGACTATATCGAACATTGACAAAAGTGCCAAATTGTACTTCCCTTTATCGTTTGAAAAGCTGGTGCGAACCGCGGAGCTGTGGGACCAGTACAGTTTTGCCCATCCTTATTACAGATACTCAAAAATTGATTCAGCTGGTGCAGTGCTCGAGAAGAATGAGCCCTTTAACTTTGGGACTGTAATCAAGAAATCCTTGTTGACATTCCCAAAACTGGAAGACACTGGAGCATTTCAAGTCAGTCTCTCTCTTCTATCAGAAGATCTCACCCTTCACGTCTCAGCATTTCCTGATCCAATCCCTACTTCTCGCCCCCCTAGAACTGATGTCCAAATGGAGATTATCTCAGTTGGTCCCTTGTTTGGCCGATTTTGGTCTCCACAAAACAGCACAACCCAAGAGGAGGCTCCTTACCACAGTAAAGCAGAATACACAGAAAAGCAGCTTCTTCTTAATGTATCGGCTCAACTCTCGATTAGTGGAGAACCCTACAACAATGTCTCATTGCTTTTCCTTGAGGGCATATATGACCAACATGTTGGAGAGATGTATTTGATTGGCTGCAGGGATGTTAGAGCCTCATGGAAGATTCTGCATGAAAGCATGGACCTTGAGTCCGGGTTGGATTGTTTAGTCGAGGCGGTTGTGTCTTATCCGCCCACATCAGCTAGGTGGTTAATCAGTCCAAGCGCAAAGATTTCCATATCAAGCCAAAGGAACGAAGATGACCCCCTCTATTTTAGCCCAATCAAGCTCCAAACTTTACCAGTTATGTATAGGAAACAGAGGGAAGACATTCTCTCTCGCCGTGGTGTTGAGGGGATCCTTAGGGTTGTGACACTCTCGGTGGCAATTTCTTTTCTTTTGAGCCAATTGTTTTACATAAGGGCGAATTTGGATTCTGGTCCAATCAAAACAAAAGAAAATTTGGATTATGTTCCGATAAGAAAAAATGAATATTTGGATTCTGTTCCTTTTATTTCTCTCGTCATGTTGGGGGTTCAAGCTTTGGGGTATAGTCTTCCGCTAATCACAGGTGCAGAAGCTCTCTTTAAAAGATTGGCTTCAGATTCTTATGAAAGCCCTTCTTATGAGCTTGAGAAGAGTCAGTGGCTCCAAGTAATTGATTACACCGTGAAGGTTCTCGTGCTAGTTTTGTTTTCGCTCACTCTAAGGCTTGTTCAGAAGGTGGTGAAATCACGGATCAGATTGCTCTCACGGGCGCCAAATCAACCTCATCTCGTCCCAAGTGAAAAGAAGGTACTTCTTATAACCATGATCGTGCATTTAATTGGGTACGTAATTGTTCTCCTCATCCATTCTGTGACCACCAGCCAGAGGCCACTTCAAACAGAGGTAGTCGTAGATTCTATGGGAAATTCACAAACATTGAGGCAATGGGAAACTGAACTAGAAGAGTATGTGGGTCTCATTCAGGATTTTTTCCTGCTTCCTCAAATTATTGGCAACGTGATCTGGGAGATCCATCATAAGCCACTCAGAAAGCTGTACTTCATGGGTATAACAGTGGTCAGAGTTCTCCCTCATATTTACGACTGTATCAGGTCTCCGATTGCCAATCCCTACTTCTCTGACCAATACCAGTTTGTGAATCCGCAGTTTGACTTTTACTCCAAGTTTGGGGACATTGCGATCTCTATGGTGGCAATTCTTCTTGCAGTTACGGTCTATGTTCAACAGAGGTGGAATTACGATAAGCTCAGTCAAAAACTTGTTGTTGGTCAACGTAGGCTTCTACCCATGGGGTCCAAAGTGTATGAAAGATTGTCTTCTTTCGGAGCTTTTGAAGCCGAGCTTGTACCTTGTGCCAATGATGATGATACTCCCAACAAAGGGCTTGATGATGCCGAGGACTGAGTGAGAGGTTCTGCGGTTAACTATCAACTCAAAGCTTGGAAACGCAGATGCATGGTAGCTGTTTTGTTGTTGATTTACAGTTTAATCCCTACATGTTGGCTATTCGAGGAATTCCTATAATCCGTACACCTGCTGATTCATTATACCTCGGATGTTTCCTTTTTATTACTTCTTTTAGAACTCGGCTTCCTTCATATGGTTTAGTTTGTATTTGAGTTTTCAGTTACTCGATGTCCGTTGACATTGTCCGTTATTGTTGTGCTCTAAAATAATACCGTATAGTGTTTATTTTGTAGTCGATTGACGTGTTTTTCGTTTAATCTTTTAACTTACCCACACCTTTTTAACATTCTGAGCCTGTTTGTACTTGTTGCCTCTTGCTAGTGAATGAAGAACTATTGAACCCTCCACTTACATGAAAGCAATACCTTACTAATATGTGAAATCAGGAACCTGGGTTCTATTGTGCATTCCTATATCACACGGACACGGGTACTGGTGTCGGGTGTGAGTATGTCTAAGTGTCACATTCTTATAATTTCCATCTCAAAAGGATTTATGTGCAAAATATTCAAATTTCTTATTGTATTCCTTTTATTTTATCTGATTAATGGTGTAAACAAAGTACCTTAGGCTTTTCTTGCATATTACAGTAGTAGTTTCATGGATAGTTTGTGGTAAGTTCGAGTTACAAAATATGCTGCTAGGTGAATGTCTTCGAAATGCAAAAAGTACTTTCACTACATTATTGCATTTTTGCCAAAATGCTTTCGAAATGTACATCAATCCCTATTCTGCAAAAAAAAAAAAAAAAAAAAAACACACTTCCTTAAAACTTTTACGCTGAGAGGAACTTAGTAGCAGGCTGTAAAACTTGTGGTTGTCAAGTCATGCCTCAGATTGGATTATGCGATCGTAAAGATACGATATTTATTCTTGACAAATGCATGCACTTTGGAGAATTCTACAGTCTACTACTAAGGTCCTCGAAAAGGGTTTGCTTTTCCATCCTACGTCTTGGTCAGATATCATTATGGTCGGGAAACAAAAAGATACTTCCTCCGTCCATTTTTAAGTGATTTGCTTGAAAAATATGTATTTTTGTGGATATTAAAAAAGACACTTCGGTAGAACGTTTTTAAATTTTTTTTTTTGCACCAAATTAAAGTACTCAATGAGCACTTTAATTTGGTCTAAAAAAATCAAAAACTTATATAGAGAAATATGTTTTTTAGGAATTTAAAATTACACGTATTCCCATATGGATCATTTAAAAAAGGACAGAGAGAGTAGGTAGTAAATGCTAAAAAGGTAGGTTAGATATCATTATGGTCGGGCAAACCTACAATCTCATACCAGATATCATTATGCAATGCTAAAAAACCAAGTGACTCTATATAAACTACAATCTCATACCTAAAAAGGTACGCCGTTCCGAGCAAACCAAGGGCTCTCTACTTCCCTTCTTACTCCAATTGCTTAGTCAACTATCGGAATGCCTCTCGGTCGTCACTTATTGGACAAACACTAATGATGGTTCCTTGCCTTGCAGGTCAAGGTCAGGAGCGGGAGCCTAACCCAGATTCGAGCCAGGACATCAATTGAGCTAGACCCGACTAGATTATCACACCACAGGATTAACAAATTGAGAATAGGTTAATGTGATGGGGCATAGTTTTGGCACACAATTAAGTATTTTTCTTGCTATGACCATAAACGAAAGAGTCATAACTCGTTTTACCAAGAAGGTTTGAACGAACTTTTTTTTTTTTAATAAATACAACAACTCAGATTAGGGCATACATGAGGCTAGGCTTGGGTAAATAAGAAAGTTGACCTTTTTTATTTGTTTTTATTAAAAAAATTCGCATTTCTTCATTTCGCGTCAAGTCTTTTTGAATTATTGTTTCGTCTCAAGAATCAGAAAAGTATAAAATTATGATCAAAATCCAAATTTTATTTTGAATAAAGACAAATATAAGCCACTTTTGCCATATTTTTGTCTTTATTTAAAAAAAATTTGAGTTTGGCTTTAAATGTCTTATTTTTCTGATTCCTATAGTCGAGATGAAGTAATAAGTTAATTTTTTTTTTTATGCAAAATGAACAAATTGAATGCAAATATTGTTAGAATTCCTAATGGCTTAAGTCAGTTTTTAAGTCGATTTATTGTGAGAAAATGACTTGTCTCGTATAGTAGTAGTTGTATTTTACGTTGCACACAAGATATGTCAAGTTTATTTCATTTTCATGCCTTCTGTAAGCTCCAAAAAGCTGGGCTTCTTTGTGTTGGCAATTCCATTAAACAAAATGCACATTTTTGTGTATCCCGATTTATCGAGTTGTGATTTCTTTTTTATTATTCATTCATAGAGTGTGTTTATGATTGTGGAAGGAATTAAATGTGTTTTGTAACGTGAGACCATGAGTCGGTAGTTAGTAGAGGTGCACGGGATTTACAGATGTTTTTGCGGCGGGATCAACATAAAATTCTATGGCATGATTTTATTTCTATAAGTGATTATTCAATTGGAAAGCTTGGGAACAATCAAACTGGGGAGATTTTGTTTCTATAGAAATATTCTTCCTCAACAAGGAAGGGTCTTGGCAGTTTCTATATAACATGGCAAAGGCAATGAAAAAAGGTCACCACACATGAGAGAGACACGAGGGCTGCTCGGTGACGGGTAATATTCAATTGTTTCAGCACCTATTACTTTTGGACGTTAGAAACCATTGAGCAGCAGCACCTTGTTGTTTTATTCCTATGTTTTAAGACTTGGAGAATTTTGGAAAAGGAGGATGCTTTTGGGTCTTGGAGTACCAATGAGATATATGGATCATTGAGCGACAAATAAACTCCAAGAAGTTTTATACAACTTTTGTTCAACTTACTTGAGTTGATCTTCGGTGGATTTCCGGAGGACAGTGGAAGGCTTGTGGATTCAAGGCAGCGGCGTTCAAGATCACTGGGTGTGGTGTACGAGGATTCGGCAAGTACATCTTAGAGCGATTGTGAGTGATTCAAATCGTAGGATAAGATTACTTGTAACTACACAATGAGTTTATAGTGATTTGATTCCTTCCCGTGGTTTTTACCCATATTGGGGTTTTCCACGTATATCTGGTGTTCATCTGTTTAATTGTCTTTTCGTTTGTGATTGGTTCATATATTGATTGATTTATTTTTTTATTGAGATAAAAAAAAAAACTAGCAAATTATTAAACCTAGGTGAACTAGGGTTTTTCACCTTCTATTCATAATATGATATTAAATTGCATTTTCAGAAATTAAAGGGACCACTAAATCAGGTCTGAAAAAGTATTGTTTAAATTTGAATATACTAAAGTATAAATCAACAAACCCTCAAATTATTAAAGGGGCCCTGGTTTCTCCTGCCCTTCTTCTTTTCATTTTCTTGCAAATATTGCCGTGGTCCATTTTTTTATATGATCCTTGAAAATTACCTAAATCAACTGAATCTGATAAGTTAATAATACAAATCTTATCGAAAGCGAGTAAAAAAAAAAAAACAGAAAAAAAACAAATTATTGCAGGGGACCATAAAATTATTAAAACAAAATTTGTCATGACAGACAACTAAAAAAATTCCCAAAATGGATTTTTGTAAAGGTATTCATGCTGGGCCCTCGGTACCTTTGAGCTCTCGAAGAATCTTGTGGACGATGACTACCGCACCAATTATTTATTGGGCTCCAATCCCTGTCTAATTATTTAGGGCTCTCGGAACACGACTATGTGGTTCTTCGGAACACTCCATGTTCTCATGGGTCCACGACTAATCTCTCTCCAGCGAGATGTGATGTAACGAACAATTAATTAACTATGAAACTTCGTACAGATCGCATCCAAAGAAAATTTGTTCCATCCCTAACTATTCTTTGTTTCGTTTGATTCGCGGATTGAAATTGATGGGATTAAAGTAATCCAAAGATTGGTAGTTGTGGACTATTTGCTTTATCTGATTACAAAAACTCGGATTAAGAAAAAAAGTAAAGAGTCCACGACTAGCAATCCCAGGATTATTAATCACATCGATTTCAATCCACGAATCAAACAAGGCACAAAATAGTTAGGGATAGAACAAATTTTCTTAGGGCATCCACAGTGGGCTCCCTAAAAATTGCTCCTAAATTGTATCCTAAAGTGTACACATAAGCATAATTGGGGTCCACTTTGCACTCCTAGAGCTTGCTAAATTTAGAGAGGATGTGTGCGCTCAATGGGCTAGCAAGATTATTCTCTATTTTGTGAAAAAAAATTAAAAATGTGGAACACATACATTTATAGTTCAAACAGCTATAATATTCCAAAATCCCTAATTTTCTGCATCGAAAGAGTTGAACTTAGGGTTAAATTGATTATTTGAATTTGGAGGTGTACGTTCCATTTGCAAAAAAGGGTGAAGTCGAAACCTATGTTTCAAATTTGTATGAAACACAACTATATTTGTGGAAAAGGGCTATTGGAATTCAACGACACTTTTTTTGAAACAAATCTTTATATATCTTTTGATTTTTTTTTCATATTAATTACCTTTAGTTGAGAGATTTTCGAGAGATTTTTCCAACAAGTTTTTCAAATAAAATCCTTTATCTTTGAAATTTTCATATTAAAAGAAGATTTAAAAACTATAGGTCCCACTTGGAGTTAGCTAGAAGGCTACCTAAATTTAACTAATATGCTAGGAGCCAAGCTTAGGAGCCATCCTTAGGAGTTGGTATGGGGAGCCCATTGAAGACAATAATTGATCACATTGCTAGGTAAATGTTAGGAGCCTCACTTAGGAGCCATTTAGAGAGCCCACTGTGGATGCCGTTAGGAGGTTAGGTTTGGCTAAATAAGAAAGTTGACTTATTTTTTTTTGTCTTTATTAAAAAATATTCACATTTCTTCATTTCACTTCAAATCTTTTTGACTTATATATTGTTTCGTCTCAATGAGAGGAATCGAAAAAATATAAAATTATGATCAAAATTCAAATTTTTTTGAATAAAGACAAATACGAGCCACTTTTGGCATATTTTTGTATTTATTAATTTTTTTTAAAGTTTGGCTTAAAAAATAGTTAGTCTTTATTCAAAAAAATTCGCATTTCTTCATTACGCGTCAAATCTTCTTGACTTATTCTTTCCTCTTAACGAGAGGAATTAGAAAGACATAAAATTATGATCGAAATCCAATTTTTTTTGAATAAAGACAAATATAAGCCACTTTTGGCATATTTTTATCTTGATAAAAAAAAATTAAGCTTGGCTTAAAATGTCTTATTTATTCGATTCTTTTAGTTGAGACAAACTAATAAGTCAATTTTTTCTAAGTGGCTGTTGGCAAAAAAATACTCCCTCCGTCCCTTTTTAAATGTGTTACCTCGTAATTCCAACTTATTTTCTCTCTCATCAACTTTTACATCTGCTTTTCATTACTTACCCTTATCAATATAATAATAACCACTAACTTTTCAAAAAGGAATCTACTTTTAAGGGCAAAATAGGAAATGTACCCACTAACTTTTCAAAACACACACTTATTAAGGGACAGCTCAAAATGGAAATGTCTACATTATAAAAGGGACAGAGGGAGTATGGTACAGTGGATAATAGGGACCCGGGGGACGTGTTGTCAATTAAGGGACAGCATGCATGCTGACCCCATTTGAGCCGTCCGTGCTTGGCGATCAACGGCCCAGATCAGTTCAGTAATGAACGGTGCAGATCTGTTTGGGTCCGAACAGATCTGAGCCGTTGATCGCTGAGCACGGACGACTCCGATGGGGTCAGCATGCATGCTATCCCTTAAGGGACAACACCATCCCCAAATCCGGATAATAGTAGTATTTAATGTTACACACAAGATATGTCCAGTTCAGTTTATTTTCATGCCTTCAATTTATAACTTCATGACAATCCATTATATGATATGAAATTGCATTTTAAAAAATTAAAGGGACCACTAAATCAAATGACATTGCCATCTGGTTCATTTTTCATGTGATCCTTGAAAATTACCTAAATCAAATGAATCTCATAAATCAATAATGCAAATCTTATCGAAAGTGGGAAAAAAAAAAGCAGAAAAAAACAAATTATTGCAGGGGACCATAAAATTACTAAAACTAAATCTGTCATGCTTGGCCCTTGGTACCTTTTCTCAAAGAATCTTATGGACGATGACTACCGCACCAATTATTTCTTGTTGGGCTCCGATCTCTGTCTAATTATTTATTAGGGCTCCCGGAGGACAACCGGAAGACTCTAATTCACCACATTTTTGGGAGTCCACGACTAATCTTTCTCCGGTGAGATGTGATGTAACGAATAGTTAATTAATTTTATATGAAAATTCGTACAGATCGCATCCAAGAAAAATTTGTTCTATCCCATGTAATTATTCTTTTAGTTAATTTACACGTCCGTCTCAGTCTCTCAGACGTCCACAACGAGACAGGTATAATTCAACTTGTAGCTCATGAGTTTCTTAAAAAACAATTCTTCAGATCATGGAAATATTCCCATTTCATAAGCCTCCATTTCCCTAGGGAATGCAATGCCAAGGTGTAATGCTTCAATAATTATCCTTGTTGAGAGTTTGGACTCTATATTGCGTGAATATACTCAGCGAGGTCTACAAGATCAATGGTTCATATTGCAAAAAATAAATGCACGGTGGGGCCCACAATGGCGGTGGCGGTAACCCACCCCACGGTTTCCACTATCGGCAACACAGAATAGTGAAGGGCAAGAGTTGTAGGTTTTTTTTTTTCACTCTTCAGGGCAAGATACATGATATACATAGGGCAAATGTATAAGATTTCCAAAAATATATACCTATCATATAAGAACTTGTCACCTCAGCGGGGGCAAGTGACTCCACTTGACCCTATTTGTCTCCGCCCCTGACCCCACGGTTTCCACCATCAGCGGATAGAATTTAAACTCTTATTATTCAACTAGTGCTACGCACGTAACCGGGCGCTCATTGTTGTCGAGATGAGTTGCATAATTATTAATTTTTTTGAATATACATTACGTTCCTTTTTTTGAATTTCTAAAAAAAAAATTACAAAGAGAGATATAGGTAAGTCTGGAAATTTTTTGCGATTGCATTTTGTGGAATTGTGAACGTGAGACCAAACCAAATGATAGTTTATGGTGCAATTGTGCACACTTGAGCTGAGATTTTTTCCCCTTTTGTTCATTTTGTTATCCTCTTCCTAATTAACTTGAATAAAATAACAAAACCAAATCCCTCAACTAAAACTCATCTATGAAATACCTAATGGTATCCTAACTCCTAAAACACACGGAAAAATGAAAAGAAAATGACATAAACGGAAATAAGGGAAAATAAGTGAAGTGGGAAAAGAAGAACAAAGGGAAAAGCCCGAAATAAGGGAAAAGCAGAAGGGAAAGTCTAGAGGCACTAACGAATGTACTAACTAGAAAAATGGGCACAATGTGTTTACACTTGTCTCCCCCAAAATCCAAGAAATGCCCTTCGACATATAGACAAAACCCAGGCCAAAAAAATGATGTAGACGGAAAACCTCGAAAGTCTGGCAAGGATAATACAATAATCATGCAAACCTGTCAAAATGACTTGAATACCCCTCTTTACAAAGCCGCATCACCTCCAATTATAGACAAATAAGGGTACTTTGGACATTTTCCTCACTTGGTGGCAAGCCACCACCAATTTTCCTTTTATACAAGTGTGTTGATGTTGATATGAGAGTGAACATGTACGCATGTTCTAACAATTCTCACTTTTGGCATATCACAAAAACTCCATTGTAGTGTTGGTTTCAAAAACTATATATGTTCTCCCTCAACATTTATTTAAAATAACACTCGACCCCTATTGACGTCTATAAGTTTCAAATTATATTTGTGTGCCTTGTATTTTACCTGCACTACAGCCAAATTGAAAAATTGTCTCTCTATAAGAAATAAGAAGAATCATAGTGTATTTCCCACTTCCCCTTCAAATTTACTACGAGGTGATCCAAAGAAACAAAAACAAAAACAAACCCTAAAGAATCATGGGCTCCCTTATCCAGCACAAACTTCCAATCGTAGACTTCACCAAGGAAACCTTGAAACCTGGTGCAACATCATGGTACAAGGCAAGGAAAGATGTTGTGTTGGCCTTGGAAGAATATGGCTGTTTTGTAGCAGAGTTTGATGAAGTTTCACTAGAGCTTCATGGTAAGGTTTTCCAAGCATTGGAAGAGTTGTTCGATCTTCCCACCGCGACGAAAATGCAGAACAAATCGAGCAAGCCTTTGTATGGGTATGTGGGTCAAATCCCCATTGTCCCACTCTATGAAAGCATGGGCATTGATGATGCAAATACACTCGAAGGGATTCAAAACTTCATCAAAGTCATGTGGCCTAATGGGAATGATGGTTTTAGGTATGATTCTTTCCTTTCCATCATTATAACTTTTGCAAATAACTTGTTGATAATGTTGTGGAACTTTTTCTATTTTTACTTTCTCGATCACCCCAGTTCTTGGAACTTTAGAAATTCTTGGATTCCTCGATTTTAGAGGTTCGTAACCTAAATCTGAAAAGGGGGCAGGTTATGAAGCCCATCAATGCTACATACACATAAAACTCACCCGGAAAAGTGCTCAGAATTTAAAATCAGTCGCTCAGATTTTCTAGTGAATCTGAGCCATTGATTTCAAATTCTGGGCACTTAGCATTTTCCAGATTGAAATCATATTGCTATTGCATGAATAAATAAAACTAATTATTTCCCTTATTGTTCGGTTTTTGGTGATTCTTGGCCTTAGTGAAGCAATACGGTCATACTCAAAGTTAGTGGCAGAGCTGGAAAAATTGGTGGTAAGGATGGTGTTTGAAAGCTACGGTGTAGAGAAATACTGCGACTCTCACCTCAAGGCAGCCTCGTACCTCTGTCGCGTTATGAAATACAGAAGCCCCGAGGAGAAGGAGGCTAACATGGGATTTGTATCTCACACTGATAAGAGCTTTATGACCGTTGTACACCAAAATCAGATCGCTGGTTTGGAGATCAAAGCGAAAGATGGCCAGTGGTTCGGAGTTGATCAGCTTTCCCCTTCATCCTTTGTAGTTATGGCGGGCGATGCAATCATGGTGAGTTACTTCAGTTTCATCTATCTGTAATCTCCAATTCTATTGTTTTGTGGTGTTTATAAAACTTTGACACAAGTAAGATCTGGGGTGATTCATGTTTTCTTTGCCTAGGCATGGAGCAATGGAAGAATTCCCTCCCCTCATCACCGAGTCACAATGAACGGGACCAAAGCGCGTTACTCCCTCGCACAATTTTCGTTCATGAAAGATACGGTGAAAGCACCCGAGGAGCTAGTTGATCACGAGCACCCGCTACAGTTCAAGCCATTTGATCATCTTGAGTATCTTAATTTCTACAGTAAGCCAGAGAATAGAAGGCTGGAGAGTGCTATTAGGACCTACTGTGGCATTACAATATGACTGTCGATATTTCTAAGGAACTGTTTGTTTCTCAGTTTCTGAATCTTCGAACGATCTCATGGATTTGTAGGGTGGTTGGTGTCTGTAAAATAAAGGCTGTTGTGTGGGCTGTGTGGGTTTCTTAATGCTTCTAATTTTCCACTAGAAAGTGTGTTCTGTACAAAGCCAGAAATATATAATAAAGACTCTCTTTGGTCTTATAATGTTAATCCATCATCTGTTTCTATGGTTGCTGTCCAGATGCATGATTTCAGTTCTTGCCTGTTGTTCTTCACCTACTTGTTTCTTTTCTTTTCCTTTCTGTGTTCTGTTTTCATTCTTCCTTTCTCTTTATTATTTTTGCTTCTTGATGGGAATTTCCAGAACTTTTTGACCATGAAACCAGCCATGAATTACTACGTCGTGTCAATATTTCAAATTGCCCGGTATTTGGCTAACGGCAAGGTGAGCATCCGCCCGTGGCCATTGTTGGATGGCCCAATATTTGCCTAACGGTAAGGTGACCATCCGTGGAAGGTGGTTCTGTTCGGGCTCCATGTTGTACCTCCGTTTGGGTAGCCAGTGGGGGAGTGGTGGTTATCGTTGGTGGCTGACCGGTGGTGGTGGTTGCTCCTGTCTGATCTGGTGGTAGGCGGCAAATGTAGTGTTTTCTTTTAAGGTTAGGTTTGAGGTTTTCTTTGGGCTGGGCTTCATTATATTATTCGTGCTTTTCAGGCCTTTTGGAGTGTTTGAGCTATATTTTGTTTTATTTGGATTTTTAAGCCCTTAGGTGTATTTGGGCCCTTTCGGAGTGTTTGAGCTATATTTTGTTTTATTTGGATTTTTAGGCCCTTAGGTGTATTTGGGCTTTGTCCCTAGGACGTAATTTCCAACCTTTTGTTGGAACCCTTTCCCTTATCCCTAATAAATTATTAGGTTTGCCGATAAAACAAAACAGTCCAAATTGCTAGCAGATATAGGTTTCACTGCAAATATTCCACCCTTTTCCAAGTTCCACATCCAATAGTCATCCATGGTACACCTGATAACTGATTAGCTCCATCCAGCAAAATAAGCATATTCTCAAATTCCAAAAAATTCCAGTTTCCATTAGGGATGGGCATGGGGACCGATCGGAGCCGGAGAGTACTATCTCCACCCCCGATCCTCAAACCCCTTCCACATATTTATCCCCTATTCGATCCCCAATGGCGCTTTATTTTCATCCTCCATCCTCACTCCAAATGGGGAACAGGGATCCCCATGGGGATTCGGGGATCCAATCATTTAAAAAAAATAAAGATAAATTACTAGAATCCTAACTACAAGTTAAATGCTAAAATCCCAATTACAAATTACTAGAATCCCAGTTACAGATTACTAAAAAAAATAAGAAGCAACCCTTGCAAGTTCCCAACAATTTTACAACAGCAAGCAGCTACGAGGAAAAGGAAGACAATATCGAAGCACTAGCCACCGAGTATACGGGCAGCAAATGACAAGTATGCAAAGTACAACGTTGATTGTCATCAAGAGAAAACCTAAACATAATTAAAATTCAACTATGTTTCGAGAAAATTTAGTTTGACCTCATGTTTGGAGAAAATTTAGTGAAACCCCAAAGTTTCATAACTCATGAATAGACTCCTATATTTTGGGGATTCGGGGACAGGGCAGAGCGGGGATGGATCGAGGAACGGATTCGGTGCTGATTCGGGGCGGGGACATGCCTATCTCCACCCCCTACCCGATCCCCTAACATTTTCAAAAAAAAAAAAAAAAACCCCATATCCTATCCAATCTCCAAACAGATCTCCATATTGCCGATCAGTTCGAATCGGGAATCGGATCGGATCTGATTCGGACGGATTGGAGGAAATGGCCAACCCCAGTTTCCATATTGCAAATTTCTGCAACAATGCTTTGTTTTCAGTTGATATCAAGAACAACATTGCATCGATACTTTCATGGGCATATTTACAATCCACCAATCTGACCAAGATATGATACTATCATGTTCCACTTTTATACAATTGATTTGTTAGCATCATGCTTATCCTCCACAGCCCTGATAGTTAACTTTTCTAGCATTTCAGGTTCTAGCATTTCAGGCAACATTTGGAACCATCAGACTTATAGTACTTGTAAACCATTGTCTTCCACAAACTTGTTTCTGCTTCCCCAATCTGCACCATTACCGTATTTTTGGCTTTTGAACAGTTACTCCATACCTCTGCATATTTCCTACTTTCCACCTTTTTTCAACTTACATCGGCAACTTCTCACCTCTCTATCTCTGCATAGAAACCTTCTCTCCATTTTCTTCAGATTTATCATCACAGTTTTTAGCATTTGGTAGAAGGATAGGTCACAAGTGACAAGATTTGCAGAGGTAGTCTTGATCAAGGTTAACCCAGATCTCATGGACAGATGTGTTCTTCTCCAAGAAGCTAATTTTGGTTTAAATATATCGTTAACCGGTTCCTAACTTTTTTGTTCATATAGACCTCGTTTATACCTGCTGGCTTCCAAGGTAGAGAATTTACCAAATAACATTAAGTACCCACACGGAAATTTACCTTTCTCCATATAGTCTCTTCACATTATTGAGTCCTTCAAAATCTGAATCTCAAAGTAGAATTCTGTCATCAACATACTGTTAGTGTGGCACAACAAATCCACTACGCAGTTTCACTCCATTAAAAATAATCTATTGTCCATTTTTCTCGCTGTTTGGAGCATAAATCCAATCTTTTGACTCAACTCCTTATGCATATTGAACTGCTAATTAGCAGATCCATTAACACCACAGAAAAATGTTGAAGTACACTGTTTAATCCAAGAACAATATGATCCCCTAAACCCAAAATCTTCAACACTGGAAAGTTTCTTTCCTTGATATTAATGCGTTTACAAGTACAAAGTGAAGGAGATTGCTTAATCTTCTGGGGTTCATCCTCCAACCAAACGGTCATGTAATGGGAAAGTTGTGTTATGCAACATGTTAGTAGGCCTTAGCAAAGTAGAACCTCTAATGTTCTTATTTTTTGTTATGTGTTTTTTCAGAAATATGAAAATACAAATCCAGATACAGAATAGACAACTCTATATGCAGATACACATATATGGCTTGTCTAATAATAGCTGATTCTGTTTTAAAAGAGAAGTTTCTGAATTGAAAGGTTCCTACCTCCCGTGTCCTTTTTTGCGTAGGTTGATACTAATATGTTAAATATAGTAGAATATCAGTTTAAATGGATTTTTAGTTGAGAAGGCCTCATCTTCATGACTTGAGAGCTTTCTAGGGCTTGTTTGATAGTATTGTTTTTGGTTTCTTTTTTTATTCCACCATTGTAAACAACGCAAGTAACGGAGAAAAAATTCAATATCCCAGCCATGGTTGTCACTTCTTTTTGCATTTACTTGTTCATATGATGATAAGGACCTCCAAAGCAATCAAATTATTCATAACATCTGCTAATATGTATCATATGTGTGTACTCACCCCAAATGTTGAGATTTCTGATGTGACCCATATCTATATCTAAGTGATGTTTATTGTAATCTAAGTCTAACTAAAACATCAAACTACCTAATTCAAATATGAACAAAAGTAACATGTCACACCAGTAATTTAGTGATATATCTTACACTCAATGACTCATTATTTCTTCCACGTAACCATCTACACAGTTTAGCCAATTTGGTCCCCCATTTGAAAGACTCAAGACTATTTGTTTTATTTTGTTCCACAACTCTCCAAGCTAGAATACATGTAGCAAGGACTTTGGGCCCCATTGCTTTATTACTTTTATGTGTAGTTTTCTTCGAATTTTAAAAGAGGTACGAGAGGACAACCAGCCATAGAAATCCTCTTTCAGGATGATCATAGGAGCCTTTCGCTTGATGGAGGCGGGCCCTCACCTGACAGGCTGCCCTGTAGCCTTGTTAAGTAACCAACTCACCTAAAAGCTTAAGCTGTTAGGAAATGGGCCTAACAATTTATATCAAGTATCTAACACCCTCCCTCACGTGCAACCCTGTCTTGCATGTGGAGATGCAAATTTTTCAGAGATAGAGTGAAACACAATACGGAGGGGAGAAACAGAATGTAAATGAGGAACAAATGCAAACAGAGAGACTTGAACCCAAGACCTCTTGTGACCTGAGCTCTGATACCATGTTAACAATTTGCTAGGCAACTATGCTTGGTGCTTATTTCTACATATATATGTCTCAATCATATATCTGTCCATATGTCTTGTTATTGCATAAATCAACAATAGGCCCCTATAAAAGGCATGCAAAGTAAGACCATATCTCAAACTTCAACTTTTAATCCACTACTAGAAAGAAAGTAATACAGAACCATGGGCTCCCTAACAGAACCCAAGCTTCTTGTTGTAGACTTCACCAAGGAAAGCCTGAAGCCTGGTTCCAGTGCTTGGGCCAAAGCTTGCACTGATATCAAGCATGCCCTAGAACAGCACGGCTGTTTTGTTGCACTTTATGACAAGGTTTCTCCAAAGCTCCATAATGCAATCTTTAATGCAGCAGATGAGTTGTTTGATCTCCCCATTGAGACCAAAGTCCAAAACATTAATGAGAAGCCCTACCATGGCTATGTTGGGCAGATGTCTGTTGTTCCTCTCCATGAAGGATTAGGAATTGACTATGCAACAACTCCAGAGGGAGCTCAAAGTTTCACCAAGCTCATGTGGCCTAATGGGAATGATTCTTTCTGGTATATAGTTTCAATGAATCAATTTTGCCAAATCTGTACTTTCAGACTTCATACTCTTCCTTTTTATTCTAATAATGTTTTGAACAGAATATTTGAACAAAAATTTCATATACTTGATCTGAAGTGGAGGTTTTTGTAAATTACGGGGATTTTCAAGGGTTTTCTTGGTCGTACATGAAAAATAAATATTTCCGTACACAGAATTTTTAATCAGAAAAGTACCCAGAAAGAGGTAGTGAGGTACTTTTCTGAGCTACAAGTACAAACATGACTCTGCACTAATCTGGATGAGTTTCTTCTGTAAAAGTTTCATTTTAAAGTCATTTCTTTATCACCTGTTTTTTCGTAGCTTTAATTGTTCCCACACTTCTTATGTTCATAAATTCATTAACTTTCCTTTCCTTTTCCATCTTGGTTATGCAGTGAAAATTCAATGTCATTTGCAACGACAGTAGCAGAATTAGACCGGGCTGTGATAAGAATGCTGTTTGAAAGTTATGGTGTGGAGAAGTACTGTGATTCACATATTGACTCAACTACATTCCTTCTTCGATACCTGAAATACAGAGCTCCTAATAAGGGAGAGACAACGATGGCTTTTCCTTCTCATACGGACAAGAGCTTCCTTACCATACTTTATCAGAATCATGTTTCTGGTTTGGAGATAAAAGCAAGAAACGGGGAATGGCTCTCTATTCAGTTTCCTCCCAAGTCCTTCATTGTCATGGCTGGTGATGCATGCCAGGTTTACTCACAAACCTAAAACCAAGCACTGGACTAGTTTTCCAGAACTGATATACGCAAGATTAGCAACTTCATTACAATTTTTATCCTAATTTTATTCTAGTAGACCCAATGGCTATTAACTAGTTGGACAAGGAAAAATGAGCACAATGCTAGATAGTTAAAATCAATTGGGCCCAAGTTTTTTGAATTCCCTTGCCTTATTGGTATTGAGTTTTGCCATATAGAAACTTCACATGGTTTCTAATTATGAAAACTAAATGACTGACTAAACTTGGGGGCACAAATCAAGTTCCGGAACTTTCTTTTGTAGACATGACCAAACGTAAACAAAACGTTAACCAAAAAGATGCCCAAAGAAGTGCGAATAAAACAAAACACAAGGATGAATTCGTCCACAACACATCAAAGTTGAATTCACAACATATCAACGGGGAAATAACATTGTGCAAATATCTCGAGTCCTCGACATTCCCTTGCTTTGGCACCTCCCTTGAAATTTCTCGCAATACCCATACCATACGCGTGTACCATAAATGTCTTAGATAAAACTACAGGAAAATCACATTTACAAGTACATGTTTAGATTCTTACACTCCAATTTTGAGACATAGACAGAAGAGGAAACAAATGGGAGGAGCTTAAAGAAGAATATGAATATTGCTTGACAAACTATATTTCTAGTTATGGAACAGGACTGAGTAGTGCATTTGAATACGTTCTGCTATTATTTTCCAGGCATGGAGTAATGACAGGGTACTTTCTCCCAACCACCGGGTGACCATGGACAAGAACGGGAAGGAAACAAGATACACTATGGGCCTCTTCTCTTTCCTAAGTAAGGACGTTGAAACACCAGAAGAGCTCATTGACAATGTACACCCACAACAGTTCAAGCCATTTGTCCATGTTGATTTACTCAACTTCTATGCCACCGATCATGGCCGCAGATCACAGGCTATTCTCAAAGACTTCTGCGGTATCACTGTGTGATACCTGTGTTTCATACAAAAAAAGTGTGTTCACTATGTTACTAAGTGTTATATGAATCTCTACGCATGCCTAGTTTGCTTGATATGTACTAGACCTGTAATAAGGAGGCTTCAAGTCTCATGGTTCTGGGCTATTATTTGTAATTTGCCTCTATGCTGTCCAGTCTTGTAAGATTGTATCTGTGTTCATATGTAAGTGAAGTTGGTCGATTATAAAATCCTCTTTTAAGGGTGTTTTTCCGAAAATCAGTTTGTTGCTTATACCTATGATAAACATTTACAGTTCTCATCTCTATTTCGTAGTTTTCTAAAGTCAATCAATTTTGGGTTATTTGAACCAATTCATTGAGCCTTCACAACGTTACCCTACCAACTATCTAAAAGCTTCAGCAACTAGAGAGAGGACCAGCTTACCATTGTGTCTAAAAGGGTAATTTTCGTTTGGTTCCTTCATGGAATATGAAAAGTTCTAAATCTAATATGGAAACGATTAATAAACGAAAATGAAAATTTTCACATCTAAGTTGTACCCAACGAGGGCCCTCACGTATTACCGAATTCTCCTTCATACGTAGGCCAAGTACGGGCAAGTATTTTTATTCCCAAGTAGGCTAATGTTGACCATCTTCTCCTCGAGTCTATGAATAAGATTTATCATTACCAAATACAACATTTCAGCAATGTTTGGATTAGAAACCTGTCATGGACAAGTGTCAAAAATGTGTTCTAAGAGTGGTCGGAAGAAGATTACAATGGGGGCAGTTTGGTTTCATAGTATGATTACTGTTTAAATAGTTATTTACAAATTATAATATTTTAGGTACTATGGTTTCCTTAAATAAATCCCACATCACTAAAAACAACGAAGATCGCATGAAGAAGACTAAAAGAGGAGATGAATGTCTTTCTTGGCTTAGGGATGGACAAATGATCAAACAAGCTCTGTTTACCATAAAGTCATCATGAGGGCAATGAAGCAAGATACACCATTGTGTTGTTTTCATCCACTGGGAAGATAATACAAGTGCCAGAAGAGCTGGTAGATGTGAACAGCCGTTCCGATATACGCCATTTGATCAAGTTGAATTACTTAAATTCTATCATCACACTGAAGTGGTTTGCAAAGCAGGGAACACTATAGAGTATAGAAGCCCATTTCGGTAGTTGATTGAGTCTGATCCATGAATATGTTGCTGGGTACAGTGTGTTATGCTCGCTATTTAGGCTACCAATCCAGTTCTGCAGTTACAATAATTTTGTGAATAGACATAACTCTTCGTGCTTTTTACACAAGTTATAAGTTTTTTCAAACAGTGATTTGATTCCAAGACATAATCCATCGTTTCTTCTATTTTCTTGAGAACACTCACCAGATGACTGTTTTCCTTACGACAAAGTTCGTAGCATCAAAATAATATCCAGATAATAACTGATTCCCCTTAGGCAGATAGGAATCAAACTACATATGCCTGCCTTCCAGTACCATGGAAGTATAACGAAAATACATAATGCTTATTGCACATATTTAGAAACTACAACCTAACCTTACAAAAAGGACTGACATCCTAAGTCATTGCATGGTCACTATTCTAACCATGTCATTCTATTAATACACGCAACAACTCTTATTTGTAAGGCCATAAAACTAGAATAATAAAACCTTGTCATAAAAAGGATTGATATAAACCGAGCTACAAGCCTCCAAATGAAGCTCTATTGGTACAGGGAAGCAATCAGTTGGCATAAGAGCATACAACTGTTTTAATCAATTTTGAGGTAGTGCAATACTGCTCATGGGTCGTAAATGTTTTGCCAATGTCTGCCCCATGCACTGGAAGGTTTAGAGAGGCACCTGAGAAACTCCAGTGGCATCTGACCACTTTCCCGAGTAAGCAACTCTGTTCTTAGCCAATCATATGCTTTCCTAGTTGTACATGGACAAAGAAGAAGAATAAGAAGGTTTGGATACATAAAAGAAATTCGTACTGCCAGTAATCACAAGATAACCTTTCCTGACTATATAAGAGTAAAACAAGAACTAGAAAAGCTCACAGTACTAGCCCAACAATAAAAGTATCTGGGAGTCAGTAATCACAAGATATAGTAATTACAGGTAACGGATCAATTTGCTTTGACAAATGTTAGAGGAGTCCTCGCAAAATAAAAGGTTAGAAACCGTTATCTTTCTCCAGTGGATGTCATAGAACTAAAGGGTACATCACCAAACTTGGACTGGCTATGCATCATGGTCCAGGTAGTATGGTTCACATTGTTGAATTTCAAAACTCAGAAAAATTTAAGCACCACATTACTTTTCTCGCAAGAGAATACGAAACAATAATGATGTTCATTAATGTCAGATAATAAATTAGTCAATAAAATAGAATTCTTTTCAGACTCGGCATGTCATACCATTGTTCTTTTCAAACACCTTGTTTTGCGTTACGGTTTTGGTTCATACCATCTTCAATATCCTATCCTACTTTTCATGCAGCTTCAAAAGCAATTGTTATTACATCTCAGGAGAAGTTTCCTAATTCACAAAAGGCCTATTATTTCCCTCATGATAGAAGCTCCTAACAACTAAAGTATTTGGATTCTTATTTTTATAATAAACAGCAAATGGATCTCTTTCGAACAGATCACATACTTGAAACTTCATCTCTCACCCAAGGGTCTGAGAGGGGAATATATATATATATATATATATGAGGAGTTATCTAGTCCGGGAGTCCCGGATCCGGGACTCCACCTTCCCAATATTTTTTTGACGATCCGAACCGTCCAATGTGTTTAAAACGTGTTTTCCAAGGTCCCCG